>OZJO01024139.1:0-21636 GCA_900406225.1 Acrobeloides nanus | reverse complement strand
GAAGAAGCTTATTTCAACGAATAATATGAGTTATTCGATTAAATCTATTGATTATATGCTAAATGTTTACTATAAAAATTTCTACGCGGTCATCTTTGAATAAAACTTTCTTTTTTTACTATGTTGGGCACCATTTTTTTGAATAAAAATTAAGAAACCATTTTCTTTTATCGATTAATTTTTTCTATTCTTCAATCTAGATGATTTCATGGCTTATACACATCATAAATCAGTACAAGTAGCTTCTTGAAAATTGATAAGAAAAAAAATATAGCATTTAAGCATGACGTGACGAGAAAACTATTTACATATAACTTTATTGATACATAGAAACAGTGACGTGACCAAGATTTTTTATTCAAAAAAAAAACTATGTCTCGATCTAAATTTTCATCTGCACTAGCCCAAAAAATGAAGCTAAAACATTCGTTGTGAACCGTCGCAAGTTGCGATAATGAAATTTGTCTTTCAGAAATGCTTGAATTAAGAAAAGGATACAAGATTCATGCTTTTCGATATGAACAACCCTTAAAAAGCGGTCATCTTTAAATAAAACTTTTTTTTACTATGTTGGGCACCATTTTTTGAATGAAAATTTGTGGCAGAGCTGTTGTTACATCATGTAAATGAAGCTATAGGCCTGAAACATTTTTACAGATTTTATAAAAAACGTCGCTCCAAAAAGCAGCAAAGTTTGAAACTTTAAGCTTAGCCTATAAATTCATTTTCAGGAAAACATTTTCTTTTATCAATTCATTTTTTCTATTCTTTACTCTAGATGACTTCATGACTTGCACACATCATAAATCAGCACAAGTAGCTTCTTGACAATTTGATAAGAAAGCATATGTGGCATTTAAGCATGAAGTGACGAGAAAACTATTTATATATAACTTTATTGGTATAGAGAAACAATGAAGTAACAAAAATTTTCTATTCAAACCAAAATCCTATCTATGGCACTCGGCATTACATAGCTAGATTTTTAATGTTTCCTAACAATTCTCTTATTTGAATTCGCTCGAGAAATTTTATGCAGCCGTTTAGATGGTTTCTCATGTGCAGGTCTTCGTTGAGTGTTTTCTTGATCCGACGCCAATATGATAACTTCGACAAAACCACATGCTACACTTTCAGCATCGCACGAACGCATTTGACACAACGAAAGGCCGTTCAAAGTATATTGAGGCTCACAATCCGCATCTTGCCAAACAAAAGTGGTTCCGTCGTTGGCGTAATTAAGGACCGCACAATTACCATTATTTTGTGGATAGCCAGGTGCCCAGTTAAAATATGAGGCCTGAAATTGATTTTTATGATTTTAAAGCTCCAGCACGTTTTTTCTATATTTTAGAGAATTCAAAAAAGTGACTTTAAGAATTACCGAAAAATCCGTCAAGTTATAATCGTACCAGACCCATTGAGATTGAGAATTTTTATGTAGTCCAATGTAATAAGGAGCAGAATCTTCTTCTTCTGATACCCAAACATCTAGATTTTATAGTTGATCTATAGAGTCCACCTTAAAACTTACTTTGAACAAAATTTTCTTGATCCGCTGATAGAATAGAAGCTGGAGTCAAATCGTAATTCGCACAAATTTGTGGAACATTGTTTTCGATACCTTCAGTCGGATCACCGCTTCCAGCTAGGACCATACATTGGGCATATCGGCTATAGCGATTATTCGATTTATCGAACATCACAAGAGGAATTCCTTCTTCAACTTGACAGAAACAGTTGGCTGAAAATAATGAGATCTTCAAGTAGGATTTTAAATTTGAGTCTAAGCTTTGAGCTTAAGACTTAAAGGACCAGTACAGTCAGTTACAATCATATGAAAAAATGATATATTCGAAAAGATCATGAAAAATGGAGCATTTTTTGTTTTTACGGCATGTTCTGAATCGTTGTAGTTTTCGAGATAATTGCGTTTGAATTTTGAATTTGTGTACAAGCTCTTCGTTTAAATAAACAAACTTTTTTGAATTTTTTGCGGAAAAATCAATTTTTGCATCAATTTTTAAAATTTTCATAAATGAACATTGTAGCAATTTTTTATAGCTATATGAGACGAACAAAATGACACCAAAATTATCCAATTTGAACATTGTTTTGGGTTATTGAAACGAAAATTCTGATTCATGTTTTCGTTTCAATAACCCACAAAAATGTTCAAATTGGATAATGTTGGTGTCATTTTGTTCGTCTCATATAGCTATAAAAAAATGCTACAATGTTCATTTATGAAAATTTAAAAAATTGATACAAAATTGATTTTTCTGCAAAAAATTCAAAAAAGTTTGTGTATTACGACGAAGAGCTTGTAACAAACTCAAAATTTCAAACGCAATTATCTCGAAGACTACAACGATTCAGAATATGCCGTAAAAACAAAAAATGCTTCATTTTTCATTCTCTTTCCGAATATATCATTTTTTCATATGATTGTAAATTACTGGACTGGTCCTTTAAAGCTCAAACTCTAGATTAGGATTAATCCAAATCTTAGTTTGGCCGAAAATTTGTATATGAAAGTCTACCTTGAAGTATGGCCCAAGATAGATCAGCAGTCAAGGTGTTCGAAGTGCTAGCAAAGTTGTACATGGTAGCATTCGCATATGGATTTAGAGAGAGCTGATTTAACGTGTTAGTTAAAGCAGCATCTGCAGTATTAAAATTGATCGTGATCACGGTAGAAGACGGTGAACCTGCGCCGACATTTTGAGGTGCAATCCGGGTGACGTATTGGTTAATTACTGGCCTAAATATTAATGGGTACTATGATGTTGCTTTAATGGGTTGTCTGAATCTGGAACGTGAATCCGAATACGAAATCCTGGAATCTCAACTAAATCGAGGGTGACGCTTACGTCTTGATCGATGACGCAAAAACAACCCATGCCGTTGGTCTGTTGTTATCAATTTGGACTTGTATATCCGTAGTCTCGTTAAATATATTTCCATATTGCATAAACGCGCTAAAACATGTCATTTTCTTACTTAATTTTCGCACACTATCTTACTCATATATGTTAGCGTCGGAGCTGCTGGAGACAGAAATTCTATTCAAAACGCCGTTCAAATCGTTTATGCTATTGATGCTAGTAAAATTAGCAACGACTCTGGCGATATGATCGTATGTAACGACGGCAACCCTGGTATTATGTTGCCCTTTCATGATATCAGCCTGGTTTCCTATCGAGAATTTTGACAACGCCAACGGTACTAGTGTAGCTATCTAAAAAAATCAACAACGTCAATTATTCATCTCGATGGGATTTGTTTACCTTTCGGAGGTTAGAACTGCCCATGTTGATACTTGTATCGATCAGTAGAATTACGTCTACCCACGCCGCAGAAGCATTCGTAGAACATTGTGGAGTGGCTGAGATGTCTTTAGAAGCTAAAAACAAATTATGGCAAAAAGACCTTTAAAAAAACATAGATTTATGTCACCAATTGGTAATTGGAGAAATTTCCAGTAGGCTTAGGCTTAGGCCTAGGCCTAAACCTAAGCCTATGCCTTGGTGGACCAGGAAAAATTGCTGATAGTGTATAAGTACCTTATTTTAGGATAGTCCATAAGTAGGTCCATCAAGGCTTAGGCTTAAACCTAGGCCCAAAAAACTATTAAAAAAATCATGCTGTGGTTTTTAAGAGGTTTTTGGAAATTTTTTAACGTGTATTTTCTTTACTATAGTCCCTTTAATTCCTAAAAAATTTACCTGGTTCTAACATAGGTATAGCTAGTGAAGATATCGAAATAAGCAAGCATACTGAGAGCACTTCTAATAATCTCGACATACTGAGAACACTACTAACAATTTGGAGTTTCTATCTCTATGATGGAAAATTGCCCATTTTATATTAATTGAATATGACGAGTCTGTGATTTGATAAAAGATTTGTGTTCTTGATGTTTGTTAAGCTAATTGCACACTAATTCCACCCATATAACATCATAAAAATTTCTTAATACGCTTATAGAAGCACTGTTCTAGATTTGAGAATGGGCGAATGATTCCTTATCGTCTCTATTCTCGATATCTAGTAAATATGATGTGGGCACTTATTTGTTATCAAATTCCTTGAATTAGAACACACCTTGAATTCTATCGAAGATTTTTTGAAGAACCAACCAAAACTAGAATTTTTTTTCAAAAAACAACTTTTATTTCCGATTCAAGTTGGAGACTCGGTGTGATCATCAATATATGATTTTGGAGAGTGATCAAGTTTTTTATATAATACGGATCAAAATTATGTTCCATCGTCTAACTATAAAATTGGCTAAAATAAAAAGCGTGTTTATTTTCGAAAATGTACGCAATCGATTCCTTGCATGAAAAATTGCCAGAAGATTTGTTTCATACTTGGGCAAGGGGGGGGGAGTACTGTACCCCCCAATTCGTCGTATCGGGGGAAAAATTAATGGACAATTCGTATTTTGACGGCGAATACGTCCAAAACATATATACGAATTCGTATTTGACTACGATTTCGTATTTCCAATTCGTAGGGTCCAAAAAATTTCGTATACGAATTCGTATTTCGACTTTTTCGCCTGTCGACGTTTTTTTTTGGTCGACAGTAACCTTTGGAACCAATTCGTATTTTGGGGCCCAGTACCCCCCTGCTTGCCCATGTATGATTTGTTTCATCGTGAAAATTCGTTTGACTTTGAAATTCCATATTTGGATTAACCCTTATTTGCCGGTAAATCAGACGCGTGTGCTATAAACTTAAAAAACACCTCATAGGGTAAAAAATAGTCGAAACGATTTTTTAGGTTTTGAAATGCGTAGACCGGCTCTAGTGTTCTATTTGGGGTATGGGTACCCCGTATAGAGGTTAAAATATTATTTTCTAAAATAATCCATAAATAAATATTGAAAATGACCTNCTATCCGGAGTATAGATACTCCTATATATGGGTCCAAAACCATTTTTTCGTATAGATTCATAAATAAATGTTTGAGATAACCTTCTAGGGTATTTTTTTTCGAAAAATACAATTTTTGAGATTTCAAGATGCGTAGACCGCTCTTATGGGTCTATCTGTGGTATGGGTCCCCTATAATAATAACAATCATAAAAATGAATTTTATTTTAATAAATAAGATTATCGTCATCCATTCTTTCCGTTCTAACTTCCTTCTAGGCTTACACACAACCATTTTCTTTTGCAGAACTCAGTATTTTCCCTGCCCTTTTAACTATATATTTACCGAAAGCTTGAAAGAGAACATGCAGACAAACAGGTAGGAAGGCTCTAACAGCTGCTAGGGACTACAAAACTCAGCCTTTTTTAATGATAAAAAACTTCGGTGTTGTGCACTGGCAAAAGAAAAACTATGCAGCCTGTCGCACGGAACCACAGGATTAAGGTAGAGAAAAGAAAAATGGGTATATCGTTGTCCCCAACTGTGCATACATAATTTTTGTTTGCCTTCTTATACTCTCTATTTTTCAATCCACATGATCAATAAGTGATTTTGCTTTTATTTAAATAAAAGTTATAAATTTACTGCCTAAAAATGGCCTTATTTTATCTCTAATTATGAATTCGACTCATAATAGGTCAGAAGAAAATCCTAGGTATTGGTGCTTTAGTGGAAACGTTCATGTTCAGGTAGATTTTTGATTTTTTTAAACAATTTTTTGGACGCCACGAACTGAGTATTGGCTGACTAGAAATACCTTTAAAAAAAATTAAATTCAATCTGTCTATGGGTAGGGATGTTACATTGCTACGAAAACGTGGCATTTGCCAAGTTTTTGGGCTTTTTGTCCCGTTGTTGGACGTTTTTTAAAAGAAAAGGTTAAATTCATTAGGACCGATAGTTTTAATAAATTTTGGGTAAAAATTTGATTTTTGAGCAAAAAAATTCCATTTTTCAACCAAAATTCACTCTTTGAGCAAAATTTCGATTTTTGAGCAAAATTTTTGATTTTTTCAACCAAAATCCGATTTTTGAGAAAAAATTTAATTTTTGATTTTCAACCAAAATTCAATTTTTGAGCAAAATTTTTATTTTCAACCAAAATTCAATTTTTGAGAAAAAAAATTCAAATTTTAATTAAAAATTCGATTTTTGAGAAAAAACTATATTTTTAGCAAAATTCGATTTGAGCAAAAATTTCGATTTTTAACTCAAAAAAGGCCACGTTTTGACATGATGTTTGCCATTTTTTCTATTTTGGCATGTAACATCCCTACTATGGGCCTCGCTATACTTCAAGCCACGAGCTGTGCGACGGCCCGCGATTGACCCCTTATCGGAGTCAAAAGTTGTCGCAAGCCAATTTTTTGGAGGTTTCTAGGTGGATTCTACTAATCTTTCTAGCTTGCGACAACTTTCTTATTCCGGAAGGGGTAAATCGCAAAGCTCGCGGCTGAAGTTTAGATAGCCCCTATCGTTATCAATTTTCAGAAACTCGCCTTAAGTATTGCCATATTTCGCTTTGCATTTTCGATTGTTTTTATTGTTGCCAGCATTTCTCGATCTCAATTTTATAATATACTCGAATTGCAAAATGAAAATCAGGAAATTCACCCGCTGGTTATCCGTATTATTGACTTGGTCTCATACTGGCTTTTCATTGAAGCCGTCATATATTTTTGGGTACATGCTGCGGTGATTTATGCTAGTGTTAAAAAGAAACCATGGGGTTATTGGCCTCAGTTGGCACTAGATGTAAGGGAGACTTAAAATTCGCATATTTTTTTAATCCGCATGAAATACCAATATTTAACCAAAATTCTGATATTTTTTCGAAAATTGCATATTTTGCCAAATTCACAGAAAATTAACATATAATCAAATTTCGCTCAGGACGTTTTAGAACTCTCTATGACCGAATAAGACTCTCCTGAACATAGTTGGGCACGCCCCAGGTTTTACACATGGGGGGGGGTTGTGAGGCGGGTGAGGATATAGGTCAGAAGTCCGATAAATTGAGGATTAATAGTCGAAAAGTAGGTTGCATGGAGAAGAATATTTATTTTTGAGAAAAAATATTTTTTAAATTTGCCAATCTTTTTTTAGTTGCTTTTTTCGACCCCATCAGAAGGGGGACCAAATGAGGGTTATGGATTTTTTTGAAAATTTCACCTGGGGTGCTGCCCATGTATGCTACTGAACCTTTCTAGAGCCTCAATAACCAATTCATAATAGGCTGAAGTCTTCCCGGACTATTCCCTACCAAAATCCTTGACCACATTATATAATTTAGGCCTTGGTTCTTGTACAGCACTTTATCTTGACAAAATTTCTTGTAGTTACCCTCATTTGGCTGCATTTTCTTCACCAAGCTGCTCTAGAACTGGTTGAAAAACGTATGCAAGAGCGTAGCAAGGACCCTGAAAAACTCATCCAATTCATTCTCAAGCAAGGCCCTATCGATTGGTTCGAAGAAATACTGGCAATCAATAGGAGTCTTCCAAATATTTGGCTGATTGTTGGAAGCTTGATTGTAATTTGGGTAGTGTTAACAGCCGCGTTAAGTTTTTGTTTGGTGGTTACTTGGAGAGCATACCGCTATTTGAAAGAGCTACAATTGAATGAAAGCAAAATGGTGTCGACAGAAGAGTCACAAAATCTTATAAAAGATAAATATTTTATTTAAATTTTATATTGTCAATTTTACAGGGTGATCCAAAATAAACTTTATAAAAACCAATTTTATACGCACTTATATTTATTTTAACCACTTTTCTATGGGTTTTGATAACGAGGAACAAGAACCTGTCATTATTTTTACGAATCTGATTTGCTAAAAATGAGATTTTTTATCTCAAATAAATCTACAGGGTGTTCAAAAATCTCTACCCGATTTCAAAATTCAATATCTCAGCGAGGAAATTGAATTTTTTAATTCGGTTTGTTTTATAAATTGGCTTTTTATAAAAAAAATTTTATTCAAAAAGCCTTCAATTTCGATTTTTTAGCGCAAAAACATTAAAAATGAACTTTTTAAAATTTCTTAAAAATTGGTGCCTTTTTTAGGTACCCCAGTATTTTTTCTTCAGGTTGAGCCTAAATCTGCTGATTTTTTGTACTCGAGGGTTTTTGGCCATGGAGAACCCGAATCCGGCAGAATTTTTTATTTTGAACTATGTATGTACCCTTATTGAAGGTCATTTACATAAGACTGATTTGAACCAATTTTCATTAATTACAAAGTCCGTTTTTTTATCAAATTACCAAAGAACAATTTATTTTGCTTGGATTTTGTTTGTATTAGCTATAAAAACCGAAAAAATTAATTTGAGCTTAATTTGGATTATTTTTAAAGAATTTTTTGAAAAAAACCCCTTTTTAGCCTTTGACTCCAAATGTTGTGAGTTATTTTTGACCCCCTTCCGGGCATTTTCAACCATCAACACCCAGTATAAAAATAGCCAGCATAATTTGTTCCCTCGGAAATGTCAAAATCAGCGTTAAAAAACTCCAACAGGAGTTGTATAAGAGCGTTATAACTCTAAAACATCATTTTTAATGTTTTTGCGCTAAAAAATCGAAATTTACTGCTTTTGTAATAAAATTTTTTAAAATAAAAAAACTACCTTATATTAACAAATTTATAAAACAAACCGCATTAAAAAATTTACATTCCTCGCTGAGATATTGAATTTTGAAATCGGGTAGAGATTTCTGAACACCCTGTATTGATGACCTCAAGGCAAATGATTGGATGTGTATCTTAAAGTTAGGTTGTCTAAAATAAGTTGGGGCCTAATTTTAGCATCTAGGATCGAATTTTGGCCGCTGAGGTCCCATTCTGGTCACTCGATTTTGGAAAATAGGGTACAATTCTTGCTGCAGTGTTCCTCCAATTTCAGTCAAATAGCTCCAATTTTGGCCGCTATTGCACCTTTAAAAGTACGAACTACAAAATTGTTTATTATTTCATTTAGCCGTACTGTTGGCACCGCTTGAAACTAACTCAATTACCAGGGCCTAGTTTTCAATCTCGAAATATTTGTTGTGCCAAGTTTATATTCCACTTGGAGTAATAGAAAAATTTTATACACTATCTTATGAACTAAAACTTATAGGCGAAAATTTAATTATTATTCTCAAGGTTTATCATGGTACTTGATTTCGCGTGAATATTTCATTTCAATTTGAGTAATCAAATTGAATAGTGTAACAAGATTAGCTTGGTACACGGCTTTTAACCAACATAAAAAGTTATTATCGAAGAAAAATAGAATTATTCAAAAAATGTCATAAAGGATTTTAAAAAACTAAAAAAGGAAAAGGGTTGTAGCCACTATGCCAGATTTGATCCAGGCATAGCTACAAAACTCTTCTCAGCAAAAACACCAAGAACGGTAATTTCAATACACAAATGTTTTCAAATGGTTGCCTGATTTATAATTATTCTGTGCATAAAAACGAACAACCAAAATACTAAAGTGTAAAAAATCCCTATAAGGGCCAACATTCATAGGGGCCAAAATGGACCTTTTTAAGTTTGCACACCATTTCAATTGCACCAACGTGTTTATTTTGGTCCCAAATTTCATATTCCATCATCAGTTCGCCTAGTGCCGCGGCAACCCTAAAATATTCGAACTTTCGAGACATCGTCTCTTAAATTTAAATATCTTTTACTTCGCACTCGAAAAGGAATAGTTGGCATAGGCCCATATACTGGAGCTTGGTACATTGTTCTGAAAATTTGAGATAAAAATGCCTAATTTGGTATTTAAAGACGCCAAACTGGAATCGTACGCGGCAACAGATGGAATGCTAAAAACAGGCAAATTCTAAAAACGAAAATTTTTTTATCTCAAATAGATCGATTGATGACTTCAAGGCAAGTGATCGATGTGTAAGTTAGGTTGTGATAAGTTTATATGTATGCTATTGACTTCAGTTTTGAAGGTTGAGCGATCTTATAGTGATTCTCTTCTTCATTTTTTCATGCCCCCTTTGGCCATTTTTGGCAAAAAATCATAATGGGAGACCATTATAATTTTTAAAAATTTTTTCAAAAAATTTGGGCAAAAACATAAGGGGTCCCTTATGTTTTTTTCGACCTTCATTTGATTTCAGGGGGCACATGCACGCTAGGCACACCCCTGGCTACGCTACTGGATACAGTAGACTCTCGATTTAATCACACTCTGAAGTCAGTCTGGAAATAAATCTAGAGTCGACTGTATAAATAAAAATAATATAAACAAAGCTTCAAAATATAAAATCATTTAGGTTTCGTAATTGCCTTTTGTCTAATGAGAATAAATATGGATTGTTTTCGAAGTTGTTTAACATTAATCACATTGGTCACTGAAGCAACTTCGGTTTCTTTTTTGAACTTGAACATGTCCCAGATAGCCTTCCTATAAGAGCTGATCGAAACAATCATCACCATGGTGTTCAAGCAAGAATGTAAAGCCGAAAACTCAAAGATCCACTCTATCAGCTCGACTACATGTGTTAACCCAAAGGCGATCGATGCAATCATGAAAAAATAGGGTAGTATCAAGCATAGAAGTGGTATGGTCGACTAAATTTTTCATTTATATACATTATTTAAATTCTAACAATTCTAAAAAATCTTAAAAATTCTAAAAATACTAAAAAATCCTTTATAATTCTAAAAATCATAAAAGTCTGAAAATTCATTTAAATTTATAAATATTTTTTGAGAATTCTAAAAAATCCTAAAACTTCTTAAAAAAGAATATTTTAGTAAAAAAGAGGTAAAGCTGAGAGAATCTTATTTTGAAAAATTACCTGTAAAAATATGGAAAGAATCAATTGCCTTTGCAAATCTTGACTCTTTTTGTTAGTCGTTTTCATCATTTTCATGCCTTTCTTCATCATATAAATTTCTATCCCAATAACAATCACTGCATATGCAAGTATTTCCAAGGCGACCACCACCAAAAAAATGGTCATATATATTGAATTTAAATTTAGAGTAGCACATAAAAACATCGCACTCGCATCCCATGCATAAAGGTATGTGGAAGTTAAACCTTCTATTGCTTCGGCCATGTCCTTTTGATTATAAAGAGATAATGCAGTCGGTATCAAGGGAGGAACCCCGCTTAATATATGGAAAAATATCATTGGTATTATCCAAGGCTTTACATTTATACTAACAAACGATTTGTTGGATAATTGTCTGAAAAGGTTTGATTTAATAAAAAAAAGCTCATGAAAAAATTCAAAAACTAACAAACGGTAGAGTACTAAAAATAAAAAAATCTTCAAAAAGCATAAAAATCCAAAAAAATTTTTATTTCGAAAAGCCTTAAAATTCTTGAAAAATCACACAGAATCTTTGCATGCTTTAAAATTTCTAAAAAAATAGTAAAACCTTTAAAATTCTCACTTGTATCGATAATATACTGCAGAAGAAAGTGCGGCGCCACATCCTCCTAAGGTTAAAAACCACAGCATAAAAGGGTTTAAAACAAAGCTTAAAAATTGACCAAACACAGAATATATGGCGCTATTTCCCATAATACCAAGAACACAAATCGATGGAGCTGGGAATAAGCTTAAGGGGATAAAAAGGAAATTCAAGTTGAAGTCCACCAAATATGACCAGATCTAAATTTTTCGTTGGTGCTAAAGATATGGTTTTACCGCAATGTTGAGCAAAAACCATTTGAACGCTCGCATTTCTTTTTTTGATTTTTTTATAATCAGATAAGAAGCAAGAATTAGCGAAAGTGTATCCACACCGCATAGGATCCAATGACGTCTCCGGACTTGGCTAGCATATTCCTGCGTAATGGATTTTAAACCGATGTCTTTGAAACCTAAGCATTTGTTTTGATTATCATTTAAAAAGGTACAACACGGTACGATACAATACCGTTATGGCACGGGTTGGTACTGTAAGGAACGGGGAAAACAATGAACATCCAAAAATCGTACCTTCAACGAACCAAAGATCTATCTCCATTACATGATCAGAAGACGCTTCTGTCTTTCCATTTGTCAATGAGTACATATGAATTACGCTTGGATAATTCCAGTGATATCGATTATAAAGATTGCAGCTATTATTCCAACTGAATTAATCCTCTTTTTTGTTTGATTTCGGAAAACATACCTAGCTACGACGCTTTGACTGTTTTCTACAAAATTATTTTCTGATACAAATAAATATCGAGTTGCATCGTCTGGCATACACCCTTGAAATAATAATTCCATGACTAGATTAGGATGATTAGTAAATATATTATCAGGAAATATCTAAATTTTTAATTTCCTTTTTTAAATTTTTTAGCTCTTTTTGTAGAAGGCTGAACCCAATCTACAGTTGGGGCATAAATTGGGGCGAGCACTTGATGCGGCTAGAGGCCTGGCAACGATGACAAATGTCTAAGGTTCAATCTCAGCGATTTGACAAGATTTATGGTCCGTTGAAGGGCTTGTAACCTAACGCATAAGGGGCAGTTCTATACTGATTTAACTACGCTCAAGACCTTTTGACAGCTAATTAAAAATTTACTCTTACCCTAGCATGCTCACAAATCGAGTTTGGCTCACAATATTGTGCTACGCTGCCATGTTTTATAGCATAAGATTGACTATCATTTAGATGAACAAGTTTCGTTAAATTTTTACTAAAACAATCACAATCTAAAAATTAAAATCATTTTGAAACATTTGCTCAGATCACCTTTCACAAAATCAAACGTGATGCTCCCAGAATAAATAGAAATGTTGTTATGTTGATTAAATGCTGTTGAGTATATATTAATTTGTTGTTCTTTGATATAAAACTCGTTGAAGACTTGTTGCACATCACAATTTCCTGCCCATGCGCTAAAATCAATATTGTAGGAAAATGAGTATAATTTTTTGACATACTTCCCCCATGAAGTTGAATTATCTCGAAAACGTAAAATGAAGCCTCCGCCATTTATAATACAACCAACAAATCGAATTCTGATGAAAAATCCTGGTCGGCTCCAAATAACCTATATTTTTTAATTTTACACAATGAGTAAGATTTTTATGGAGAAATTAGCGAAAACGTGTGCAAAATTTCAAGTTCTTTATTAATACTGCTATCAGAATATTTGACAATAATTCAAAAAAGGACGCACACAGATTTTATATTTATAGACCTACAGTACTCGTAAAAAATTTTGAAGCACCGATTCAAACAAATCCATTTTGCTTTTTACGCATCTATTGTTTTGGGACACCCTGTAATGTGCGCTCAAAGTTTTTTACCGGTATTGTATGATTAAGCTAGCAGTCAGACCAGGAGGCTAAATTTGTTTGTCGTAAGTTACCTGTAGCTGGTGATAGCTATTATAAAAATCATTTGTGCAAGATTTCTCGGTATCCGGAACAAAGTTGTATGGAGTATTATTTTCACTTAAAGTTACTTGATTTGTTATTGCAAGACAATCACTTGTTACTAAAAGAGAAATATGAAAACTTAAATTTCAGAGAAATAATTTGTCCCTTCAAGCAGGGAGTTTGGCCAGATCGAATGTATTCAAAATTGCGATTTCAGGGATAATGTATGTGCAAGATCGATCCTGAGGAAATACATTCCCCGAACTACTTACTAGAATCAGTTGATAATACCCATCCAATAAAACTTATAAAAAATCCAAAAGAGTTTCTCATAATACGCCAAAAATCGACACCTACCTATCAATTACTTTCTATTAAGTTTCCCTTGAATCTCGCTTATAGAGCTCTAGATAATTGAATTTTAAGAGCTCACACGAGTCTCTGACGTTTAATTTAATTTCTACTAAGTTATTTCTGAATTTATAAAATAATTTAATGTTCTCTATAATGCGTAAATGAAAGTCGACATGTTGTTCTGCAAGGCCTGTTGTTTCGACAAAAAATGGGTTGTTCTACATTTTAGTCGTTTCGAAAAACAGTCTTATTGTAAAAAAAGTTACAAAAAAGATATAAAAGTTACAAAATTTAGTTACTACCAAAAGTTACAAAAACGGTTATTGTTGGTTACAAAAAATCAAAAAAAGTAAAAAAAAGTTACAATAAAATATTGTCCATTTTTTATTGAGTTAGCGTTTTAAAATTTTAACAGAAAAATCTTGTCATATCGTTTAATTGAAACTTTTGCTGTTGATGAAAAAGGCGACACAACTATAGAAACTGAAAGCCGAAGCTTTGATTCTCGATTTTTAATAGAAATTTTCAAAAATCGGCTTTTTTACCATCTCCTATGACCAAAAATTAGGGGGTCAAAAAGACGATTTTGAACATTTTTTCAAACCACTCCAAAACTAGTGTACGTTGTTGTGCATGGTCAAAAACGATAGAATACCGTGTTTCCTCTAATAGAAGCATCGGTGCTTCTTCTATTTTTAACCCCTCCCAAGGGAGTGCTTCTATTGGAGAAAACACGGAAGATTGTTAAAGCAAACGGTCTCTTTATTTTTTGCTATTTATTTATGACATAAAATATTGTAAAGATCAACATCGAACAAGCTTATTTATAAAAACATGGAAATAAAATTCTAATTATATTGAGCTCAATACAAAACAATTAAATTTTAAATTAGAAAGCGCCGATTTTGACTTCACATAAATATTTAGAAAATACTCAAAAACACGAAAAAATGGTCAATTATCCGAAAATTTTTCGATTTTCGCTTCAATACACACACCTATTTTCCTGAATCAGGGTCAAGGAAGCGTTTTCAAGCTTCGGGAATGCGCGCAATCGATTCCTCGCATAAAATTACCCCTAAAGGGTCACTTGTAAAAAAAATTTAAAAAAATTTTTTTTCGAAAAAATGCCCACGTCACTTACGGTTGTTAATGTTTAGTAGTACCAACATAAGTCCCTACAAAGAATCACAGCTGGTGAATTTGTGTTGTATTGTTCCCTTTTCGATCTGAAGGGATCGGATTCGTAGGTCGGCAAGGTGGGGGGAGGAGGGAGGGGCCCCCGATGCGGTGGTCCCCACCTCTCTCAATTTGGGTCCATGTGGTGGTCCCTCCCCTTAATTTTGGGTCCATGAGTGCGTCGGTCAGACGGGAGAGACTCCTTCCCTCCTTGCCGGCACTAGTCCTTTGGTTACGGCGACGGTTACCAAACACGGTTACCGGCCTTTGATTACCGGCCTCTGGTTCACTTTCCCAGCTCAACACTGGGACTTGTGTTTGCAAGCATGACTATGTTAGACGTGATATCAGTGGACCATGTGTTAAACAAGAGCATTGTTATAAATTTTTAAATAGCAAAACAAAATAAATTGTCTTCAACAATTTTTTCACTATAAATTTATTGTACTTTTTCAATAAAAGAGCTATTATGACTATTGGATTTGACTCATAAGAAATTTTTTGGCTAGCCACATAATATTTTAGTGCTTCTTTTTGCTAGGCTTCACACACTCACTACAACAGGCCAGACTCGAAGAATCACACGATTTAGCCTGGCATATAACAGTGTTTATCTTCACATTGACTGGATCACATCCAGTTGTTTTCCAGACTAGATTTACACCATCAGTAGAATCCATGATTGTGCAATTTCCTGTGCTAGGCTCTCCTTGACCCCATTTTGTGAAACCGGACAACTAAATTTTTTTAGTTTTATAGTTTTTTTGAAACTAAGCACACCGGAAATTCACTTTGATCATAGTCATACCAGGACCATACTCCAACCAAATTTTTGTGCAGACCGAAATAATAAGGGTAAAGACTTTGTCCAGTAAAAGGATTATTACCCGTAAACATGGCTAAATTATAAAAATTGGCCTTGAAATGGACTAGAAAGTTAATGGCCAATAGATCTGACCAATCAAACTTGGGTTCACATCACTTGCGCATACACATTTGCGCATATACACCTGCGCATCTGCGCACGAACATTTGCGAATGCACATTTGCGAATGTACATTTGCGCATATACATCTGCGCAGCGACATTTGCGCACGGACATTTGCGCATGTACATTTGCGCATACAACATTTGCGCCTGGACATTTGCGCATAGACATTTGCGCATATGCACCTGCGCAGCGACATTTGCACGTGCAACATTTGCGTATTTAACATTTGCGCATATAAAAAATCGAACTTTGGATCAAAAATGTTGCATGCGCAAATGACGATGTGCAAATGTCCGTGCATAAATGTCGCTGCGCAGGTGTATATGCGTAAATGACGCTGCGCAAATTTACATGCGCAAATGTCGCTGCGCAAATGTTAGATGCACAAATGTGTGTGCGCAAGTGATGCCAACCTCTCAAACTTACCTTCTAACAAGTTCTGATAATCAACATTTAAAATTGAAGCTGGAATTGTTGGAAGAACACTGCCGAATTGGCACATTTCGAGTGTCGAATGAAGAAAATTTTCACCCTGATCATAAATTGGATGGATACACACAGCATATTTGGCATATCTATTATTATTAGTATCATAAAATATCGGTTGAAGACCTTCTTCACAATAACAATTTGCTAAAGCTTTGTTTTTGAAAAACCAAATGATTGCTGCTTACCCTGAAGTAGAGCCCATTCTAAATTTTTTGTCAGGGTATTACTGGTGCTCACATAATTGTACATAGATGCATTAGCGACCTTATTATATGTAATGTTGTTCAATAAGATTGTTAAAATTGGATTTGCACTGTTAAAATTCAAGGTGATAAGAGTTCCTGTTTCGAGAAAATCGTCTGCGGTGACAAGTTCGGGTATTTTCGAGATATCAGGGGTACTAAAATGAATTTTTGATAAAATGGAACATAGATAACTGAACTCGCAGAGTGCAACAGAGCAGAACAGTATTTCACTATTTTCGATATGTTACTGCATAGCACTGTATGGTGCATTTTGAGGCACTCAAGTAATGACTTGAGTTGCCTCGTCACTTTTCTTACTTTGACCCATCTGAAGCAGTGCCATCAGAAAGGAAACACAGTGTGGCGCCCCGTTTTTATGGAACTACTAGTGGCATCCTTGATGACGACAAATGTGCACAAGGATATCCCTTATTAGCTCAATGTTGTCATACCGATTGCGAGAAATGTGTGCTAGTTCCAGTGGGAATATAGTGTGCAAGACTTATAATAATTACTTAATATTTATTAAATGGTTAATCAAGGTATTTTTGCCAAAAATCATACTTTGCCGAGGCCACAAACAAAACTATTGCTGTCGGCCTCACATATGCTATTTCCTCTACACAGTCATCTGGGTTGGTACAATTAGTTTTGATATAACTAGCTTTGTCGAGCGCACTAAAAATTTTTATCTCCTTATCTAATTATTATCTTACTCGACTAAGTTCGATTCCGGGCTGTTCGAAACTTGTATGTTATTCAAGACCCTTGACAAATCATTAATGTTATTGACATTAGTAAAATTGGCAACAATCGTAGCTTTTGTATCAAAAGTAACAACCGAAACTCTAGTGTTCCTATATCCCTCGGTTATATCGGCTTGATTTCCGATGGGAAATTTCGGCATAACCAAAGACATGGTTGTTGCAATCTAAAACTTTGCTAAAAACTAATGTAAATATGTAGCTGTTATAAAAATCTGACAAAAGAGCTGTGTAAAGTTTGATCCACTTGATCATGCATGACGTGGGTCGGCTAAAAGATGAAAGGCATTTCGAAAGGTGATGTCATATATGATCAAGGAGGGACCTAATCCAAAATTTCCAAATACGAGCGGTCCTTAAAATGTCCAAAAAGTATGGGCGAGATCAAGTTTTAGTAACAAAAAAGGGGGCCACAACTTTCATTAAGGTTTCTTCCTTTTACAAGCAGCTCAATTTCGGTCAGTTCTGTGCATAAACTGTAAAATTGCAAATTCTAAATAAAACCCAACATAGGTGGCACCGAGCATACTATCTGAATAGTTGGACTACAGAGGGTGTGCATGGCCCACAGGTACATACACGCTTCCACATACACACATATCATTAGCACAAGTGTTAGTCATACATCACACAGATACAACAAACAGTAGCACCAAAGAAAGTTATTTTCTCTAACAAAAAATCAACCTTTTTGAGATTGGCACTACCCATGTTTGCACTTGTGTCGATCAAAAGTATCATATCGACATAGGCCGAAGATGCATTTGTCGAACATAGCGGTGGGTCATGATTTGAAGCGTGAATCACAGCGAATAATGTATAAAATATGAATATTTTAAGAAGAACCATGCTTGAAACTGGCCCAACCCGTTCAAGAGTACGTTTTCTAGGTCAGAATTATAAAAGAAAGGGTACAATAGTTTATACTGATTATATTTGTATTTATGAATGGAATGTTGATCTTATCAATAAATCTTTCAGATTAAGACCTCTTGTGGGAGTGTGTTCTATGATTCTTGAAAAGGGATCTTTTATCAAAATATTTTTTCTATAACCTAGATTTTCCGGGTGACGTTTTTAAGTGTCTTTTTTCTAATAGAAGCACCTCATCTAAACGAGTTGTAAAAATAGAAGCACCGGTGCTTCTATCAGGAAAAATACGGTGCCTTCTCTTTTAATAACATCTACCGTAAAACTTCTAATAGAACCCCATGTAAACGTAAAAATTCTCGAGTTTAAATCGGATTTCTTCGAACAAGCACTTTTTGGATAGCCCTGAGGATAGGGAATATGCTATATAAAGAATTATTGAAAAATATTTTATTTTCGTCGAGATATGGCCTTTTGAATTTTTAAAAAAATTAAAAACATTTTAAGCCTTACATTCAAAAATCCACCAAAAGCGACCACTTTTTGGATCGCTAAGCGTATGAGGAACATTATGTAAAAGAAATTATTAACAATGACTTCGATTTCACGGAGATTTGATTTTTTTTCAAATTCAAAGGGCCATAACTCAGCGAAAATAAAATAATTTTCAATAATTTCTTTTGTAGAACGTTCCTTTCTACAGTAGCTATCCAAAAAGTGGTCGTTCGAAGAAATCCGATTTAAACTCGATTTTTAAAAGAGCAATCATTAACACCTTCTAATAGAGACCTATGGGATTCTATTAGAAGTTTTACGATAATTCAAATACGCATATGGAAAAGTAAATTTTTAGGATAGAAAAAAGTTAGCAAAAGAAAGGCTACGCAAGGTCCATTTGTTTCTTCAAAAATCTTGTGTAGCACGATTCCAACTAAAGCCTCAAAATTAGACTGTAATACAACTCATATAAGGTCAAAGCATTTGCAAACATTAGGGAGCAATCTTAACAATAGCATGGCGGTGCGTTACAAATATACATTTTACCGTTTTCGAACATGCTTAACACGATGGTGAAAAAATTTTTTTTCAAAAAATTTTTTCACCATTGTGTTAAGCATGTTTGAAAACGGTAAAATGTATATTTGTAACGCACCGCCATGCTATTGTTAAATTAGGTTTGAAAATCTAATTTTTGGCCATTTTCTCTAACTGTTAGATTTTTAAATTAGAAAATCTGGAAAATTTTAAAGGAGCGTAGATTTTTTGAGGACTGAGTAAATGACATGAAATTTTTTTCATTTGCTCCGCCGCATCGAGTTCTACAATTTTTGTTCAGGTCACAAGATCTCGAAACTATGAAAGAAAAAGTTTTAGCTCAATCTTCGCAAAAATATACAAATTTTTGATCCCTTAAAATTCAAAGATTCCCGAAAAAAGTGTCTAGATGAGGTTTTTAGTCATCTAGAAAACTATGTAGGTCTCATCAAAAATTTCCAGACTGAGTTCGGACGTGTTCCTTGTGAGAAGCGAAACACATTATCAAAGAGTGGGACAGACACAAACTATAAGATCGAGATAGTCATCATTCTAGTGATCTAGGTTTATATTAAAGAATTTGTTTTAAAAATGACGTTATTTAAGGATAGGATTATGTAGTAGGATTATAACCGATTTCAAAAAGGATCTACCCTTGCACATCCTTTTGATAAAATCGGTATAATCCTACTAGGTTGGCTTATCAGTAATTTATGCCTTTATTTAAACCATGCATTCAACAAGTTCCGTATGCTATCAAGTATAAATAAATTTGTCATTGCATTCGAGTAAATATTCAATTTTAATTTATACCTTTATCGTCTAAACATGAAGCTAGTTGCATTCATTCTCTTACTAGAAATCTTTCGAGTTAGTAGTATCTGCCCTGAAGGTTCATTTCCTGGGATATATACTAACTATCATCAATGTTTCCAATTTGTGAATACCACAAAAACGTGGTATGATGCCGACCAGTCATGCCAACAACTCTATGGAGGTCATTTAGCTTCTTTGCATAGAGCAGATGTCAACGACTATGTGGGAGGTAATTTTAAGAAACTAAGACAAATCGACTCATTTTTTCAGAAAAACTTGCTTTGATGGTCTTGGACTCAAATCAAACGGTCTGGCTAGGAGCTTGGTCAGAGAATGTTTGTAACGGAAGCACCTGCAGCTATCAGTGGAAATGGAGTGACGGATCTGCATTCACTTATTCAAATTTTGCACCAAGTAAGGCAAAATTGATCACCTCCAAACAACTGAAAACATCTAGAAAAGCCTTTAAAAAACTTAGATATTGTTTTAGGTCAAAACGCGTCCGCCGATTACCTAGCTTCGGCTATTCAAGTCTCCGACCGTCTATGGTACGCTTACTATGAAGACTCCCAACAATTCCCATATTTATGCAAATTTACTGATCCGGCTTTTGCCATTACTCCAACAGCACCTCCACCATGCCCGGCTGGAACCTTCCCAGGCCTTCACCCTGGTGATTGTTTCTCTGTTAACCTATCGCACCAAAAATGGAGCTCTGCTCAGACAGGTTGCTTATTGAATGGTGGCAATCTAGCGTCAATTCACGATGCTTTTACAAATACATTCTTGCAGCACAATTTGACAGATACAGCAATTTGGCTTGGTGGCATGGTGGTTAAAGATCGTTCCCAATTTGGAAATGATACTTCTTGGAAATGGGCTGATAACTCAAATTTCGATTATCGAAATTTTGCTTACAGAAACGATGAAGCTACTCTTGGTCAAAGCCTTGCGTTCAATACAAACAATGGACAATGGTATTCGATGGTTAATACGACTCTTTTACCATATTTGTGTAAAATTTCCGTTTGAATCCGGTTAAAAATTATGTTAAGCTATATATAAATAATAAAACCAATAAGAGACATTCAAACACAGTGGGATCACTCAACGGCTTTGAACAGTTAAGTGTTATTTGAAAGAAACCCCAACTTTTGCTGAATCCTGTTTGAATAGCTATTTTTTACTTGAATGAAGGGGTGGCTATAGTAACGAAAATTCGGATCAATTTTTGAAACCGTGGTATACCCTTGGTTTTCGGGGTCGCTGAACACGAGTCTGAAGTCCGTTTTTGAATCCGACTTTTTGGTACCCCTGTACGGCAGGCCGGCCTTTTGAACTTTAGATCAAACTTCAAATGGGCTTGGTTTAGAATTTGAATTCCCGCCAAAATTGAAAATCAGGGTTTTGGTGGGAATTCAAATTCTAAACCAATTCCAAAAAATAGCCAACTTCAAACGCGATTATCTCGACAACGATAACGATTCAGAATTTACTGTAAAAACAAAAAATGCTCCATTTTTGATGAATTTTCCGAATATATATGTTGTAGCCGATCCAGACTTTCAGCCGAGTCTGACTCGGCTAGCCGATCCAGACTG
>OZJO01024137.1:0-42997 GCA_900406225.1 Acrobeloides nanus | reverse complement strand
CGGGAAAACCAGGATTAGTTAGTACTAGTTAGTACTAATCCTGATTTTCCCGCCATACGACCACGCAGGGATGCATCAGAAAAGCTATATAAGAATCCACGTTACTTTTCGTTTCAATGTACACGTTGCCTGAACAATAAAAAGTTCCGCGGTAACCAAAAAAAAATTTCGACTATACGATTCGATGAAAAAATTTTTAGTTGGGACGATGAATACCCACCACAGATGGGTGAAGACAACAGCCAGGTGGTGTATAGCACAAGTTTGTATAAATTTTTCAAATACGCGGAAAACAGAGATGTCGCGAAACAAGTGCTCAAAGACCGTGGCTTAAAGAAGATTCGCCTTGGCATGGAAGGCTATCCAACACACAAAGAAAAGGTCAAACAACGTTTCAATAAAGCTGAAGGTGGGTGGTCTATCTGTAACAGAACACTAATCTTGCATTTTTCTAGTAATTTACAACTATGTACAGCGGCCCTTCCTTCATTGCTCTTGGGAGAAGGAAGAAGCCCGGTCAAGACATGTGGATTTTGCGTGCCCTATTGTCAAATCGAAATCGAATCCAAGCTTGGCTAGTGCTGCTAGTGATCCCTTACCACAAGTACCTAATGAAAAACTTTTGGAGATATTGTGGATCAGGGGGTTACCCCAGGGTTAAAAATCGAAAAAATTTTTCTAAAATTGTTTAAAAATGACATATTTAGGGGTAATTTTATGCGAAAAATCGATTTAAGCGTAGGCCTAAGCTTAAGCCTAAGCCTAGGCTTAGGCTTAAAGCCTAATACTGATTTTTAAGGGTCTAACAAAGGTTTTCACGCTTCGGGAATGCACTCAATCGACTTTTCGCATAAAATTATCCCTAAATATATCATTTAAAACAATTTTAGAAAAAATTTTTTTCCGATTTTTGATTCTGGGGTGGCCCCTCTGATTCACAATAGCTCTAAACTTTATTTAACGCGAAAATAAATCTCATTTTAGCCTGCTCCATTGCAGTTGAACGTCGTTACGGATGGACAGCAGCAACAGCAGCCATATGGCGGTGGTAATGCTCATGTCGGCGATGTAAATGCGCACGCTAATCATAACCGACCAATCAATCATGCAGGACACAATAACAATAACTTGAATCAGAATCGCGTGAATGACTTTTTATTGGGAGTGGGTGGAGTGCATTTGGCCCACCAGCTAGCACACCAGGTATGACCATAGGATATGGGCAGTGGCGTAGCCAGTACGTACCGAAAAAAAATTGAAAAATTGAAAAAAAATATACCAAAATCATAAAAGTTGAGGCAAGGGTCAAAATCAAATAAAAATATCGCCAATCAACTCAGCTCATTGAGCGCTTCAAAACGAGTACCATATCATGAGGTTTTGAGGGTTTGACCCATGGTTAAGTGGCTAAAGTGACAGAGTTGTAGTTTATAGGTCACGGGTTCGAATCCTGACCCGAAATTAAAGGTGTCCAAATTCATGAAAATTTTTGCATATCCATATTTTGGCCTCTAAAACACTTGGCTATCATTTTTTGGTCATTAAATACTTGCTGGAGCTGTATAGTAAGGTAGGTTTTAACAAAGTTAAAATCATTATTACTATACAGCTCCAGCAAATATTTAATGGCCAAAAACTGATAGCCAAGTGTTTTAGAGACCAAAATATGAGCAAGCAAAAATTTTCATGGAATTTGGGCAACTTTAATTTCAAGCCGGGATTCAAACCTGAGGCCTATAAACTGCAACTCTGTCACTTTAGCCACTCGGTCATGGAGTCAAACCCAAAAACCCATAATATGGTACTCATTTTGAAGCGCTCAGCGAGCTGAGTCGATTGACGATATTGTTATTTGATTTTGATCCTTGCCTAAACTTTGCGGATTTTTGGTACGCCGTGGGACCCTAGCTACGCTTATATCCATGACTATGAATATGTATGTTAGTGATTCTTATCTTTTTCAGCGAGGACAACCTTTACGCTCACCCCCTGTGCAAGTGCCATCGCCAGAACCAGCACAAGACCATCACGAAGGTGAATAATGAATTCTCTTGTTGTATATAAGCGTTATATACACTAGTCTAATTAAAAAGTTTATATCCATGACTATGAAACATTATTTAATTGTAAAAAAGCGAATTGTGAAATGAATTTTTTAAAAATATTTAATATGAATTTTTTGGCATTTAATATGCTGATGACCTTGTCAAATATTTTATTATTTATTGTATTTATGAGAAAATTTTTTATTATATAAATAAATCTGTTATATCAGACTGATTTTTGGTTATGAAAATGATAAAAAAACGAGCTTGAAGTTGAAAAAAATTTAGAAATTTTTTTTTCAAGGGCAAAACCTTTTGGATCCTGCTGAGAATCGAACTTGAGAACAATTTCTACGAGCCGACAGTCTTCATCACTCGGCCATGAGGACTTTTTAATTAACATTATTAAATTTTCACTAATTTTCTTTGTTAAGGGCAAAATCCTTTGGATTCTGTTGGGATTCGAACTTGAGATTAATTTCTACAAGCCGACAGTCTTCGCCACTCGGCCATAAGGGCTTCTTAATCAATATTATTCAATTTCAACTAATTTTCTTTGTCAAGGGCAAAATCTTTTAGATCTTGTTGGGAATCGAACTTAAGAGCAATTTTTACGAGCCGACAGTCTTCACCACTCGGCCACGTCGGCTTAAAATTTTATTCAATCGAAACGACTTGTCGAACATTGCACAATTACGTGTGAAAACGATGTGAAAGTTGTTGTCGTGAAATTATTTTGTGAACGGGTGATTATTTTTTTATGTATAAATGAAAAGTCACGTGTTTCTTTTTTCTTCGCGTTTGTTACAAAATTTTCTAACGCAACAATTTTCACACTTTTCATCAAGTATGTGAAACGTTGATTGAGTTGTTCGAATGAAGTTTTCGATTTTTTTTTCAATTTTATTCGAATTTTTTCTATTTTTTTTCATTTTTTATTTTTGAAAAATCGAAGTACACCCCTAACTATAGTACTTCTTAAAAAAAACCACTCCACTCTTTCTAAATCCTTGTTGAAGAATTATCACTTGATTAACTAAAACACATACACACGCATGTATATCTCAGCAGCACATCTACTTCACTGAACTATCTCCATATAAAAGTTATTTTTTCATCTTGCAGTCGGATGCGATTAATCTTTTTATCCTTATCGGTGATACTCCATCATCCTTACCAGACGAAGTTATTTTGGGAATCGGGTCAGCATTTCTGCACATGAATCGACTGGTCACCTAGAAAAGTGTACGCCAATTGCAAACATCATCTTTCGGATTCTTTTTCGCCGAACAACAAAGTGAATCTGGCTAACAAAAACAACAGCGTCGGACGACAAAGATGCTCCAAAATTAGCGCATCTCTATTGTTTTGATTTTTGTGTACGTCAAAAGACCAGTCCAGTGGGAAAAAGTTACCGATATTCGGAAAGTTCATGAAAAATAGAGAATTTTTTGTTTTTATGGCATGCTCTGAATCGTTTTAGTTTTCGAGATAATTGCGTTTGAAATTGCTCATGTTTTCGTTGTAATACACAAACTTTTTTGAATTTTTAATCGATTTTTTCAATTTTCATCAAATGAACATTGTAGCAATTTTTTATAATAAATGAAGCGAACAAAATGACGCCAAAATTATCCAATTTGAACATTGTTTTGAGTTATTGAAACGAAAATTCTGATTCAGGGTTTTCGTTTCAATAACCCAAAACAATTTTCAAATTGGATAATTTTTGTCTCATTTTGTTCGTCTCATTTAGCTAAAAAATTGCTACAATGTTCATTTTATGAAAATTTTAAAAATCGATGCAAAAATCAATTTTTTCGCAAAAATTCAATTTTTTTCGAATTTTTTCAACTTTTCGAATGAAGCAAAATCGAAAATTGGAAAATAATTGAAAACATTGAAAAAAATTGAAAAAATTGGAAAAAAATGAAAAAGTCGATTTTTCAGCAAAAAATTCAATTTTTTTCGAATGTTTCGATTTTTTTCATTCAAAAAAACTGAAAAAATTCGAAAAAAATTGAATTTTTTGCTGAAAAATCGACTTTTTCATTTTTTTCAAATTTTTTCAATTTTTTCCAATTTTTTCGATTTTTTTCAACTTTTCCAATTTTTTCAATTTTTTTCATTCGAAAAAATTGAAAAAATTCGAAAAAAATTGAATTTTTTGCTGAAAAATCGACTTTTACGTTTTTTTTTCCAATTTTTTCAATTTTTCGATTTTTTTTCAAATTTTTCGATTTTTTTCAATGTTTTCAATTTTTTCAATTATTTTCCAATTTTTCGATTTTTTTTCATTCGAAAAAAATTGAAAACATTGAAAAAATCGAAAAAATTCGAAAAATTGAAAAAAATGAAAAAATCGAAAAAATTGGGAAAAACTGAAAAATTTTTAAAAAATGCAAAAATCGATTTTTTCACAAAAAATTCAAACAAGCTTGTGTATTACAACGAAAACATGTATACAAATTGAAAATTTCAAACGCAATTATCTTGAAAACTACAACGATTCAGAACATGCCGTAAAAAGAAAAAATGCTCCATTTTTCATGAACTTTCCGAATTTCAACAAAAATAACACCTTTTTCCCACTCTACGGGTCCTTTAACCCTCATTTTTTGTCAAAAATGTCAACATATTTCGTGATAAAAGTTATAGTGTCCATATTTTATTGTTGAAATTATGGAAGTAGTACACGATGATGGAAGTAGTTCGTAAAAAACGAACATAACTTATAATCCCTCGCCCGAATAGAGCAAAAATGGTGGGCCAACACAGACGGTTGCTTATAGGTTGCCTCTCCTCGTCCCAAATGAATGAATATGCACATTCATGTGATGTCGTCGCCATTGTGGATTCCGTTTCAGGGTTCATTGTGATTGATTCGGAAGAAGAAGGAGAAGAAAAGGGAGCAGTATATTCGGCTGTTCTATTCTGGCTGCCGCTGATTATTATTGGAGTGTGTGTACCTGCGAAGAAGTAGTGATCTATGTTAGTCGAAAGGAATATGTGTGTGATTGCACTCCTTCTTCTGTGTGTTATTGTACACATTTCATGGTGAAAGTTTATGGGTAGTGCGTGAGCCCCGCCGACCAAGTCTCGGCGACCATTTTCTCTTGGTTTTGGCAGTGTTCATGTCAGTAACCCGGGTATGACATGCACTCGCCGCCGCCCGCCCGCCGTGTATGTGTCTACCAGATTATAAGCTTCTTTTCAACTTTTAAGCCGATTTTTTCTTTAATTGGACTTTGAATCATTGCAATGTTTTAAGATGTCGTGTTTTTGTCATTCTTTGCATATTTTACATTTACAGGGTGTCCCAAATAGGTTGGGACTATGATTGATTTGAGGGAGGTTTCTCGTCATCCAATCGGTCATTTTCGAATGAAAAAAATCGAAAAAAATTGAAAAAATAGGAAAAATTCCATTTTTTTAGGAGAGAGCTCAGAAGATCTGCTTCAGATCCTATAAAAATAACGAAAACCGAAAAAACAGTTTTTTTCGATTTTCTCGATGGGGGTAAAGTTTGACACCAAATTTTTATATAGTTTTCCACGCCATTTTTTTATGACGAATCTAATGGCGTAAATATCTTTTTATGACAGTTTAACTGAAAAAAGTTATAAAGGAAAAACGTTTTTTCAGGTTGTCCTAGTGTATGAAATAAACACAAAGGTGCACAGCCCGAGGTCTGCGCGAAATTCAAAAAAAAATATTCAAAATTCGCATTTTCTGAAAAATGCGAATTTTACAGTTTGAAGTTTTTCAAGCAACTTTTCTCCATCTTCCGAATAAGGTATAGATTTGATTGTAACATTATCTGACAGCTTAGTGATGCCCCAACAATGTAAAAAAACCGTATGAAAAAATCTTTTAACAGTGATGAGAAATAGAAGTGTCAAAATTGAGAAAAAATGGTAACGAATTTAAGGTTGTGGGACGAGGTGGCCCGAGTTCGTAGCAGGTTGCGTGTTTGGCTGTTGCCCGATAGGTCGCGGTTTCGATACCCAGCTTAGTCGCTTAGTTTTTGCCCAAAAAATTGGTCTCAATTTTGACAATTCTATTTCTCATCACTGTTAAAAGATTTTTTGATACGGTTTTTTACGTTGTTGGGGCATCACTAAGCCATCAGATTAAATTAAAATCAAATCTCTACCTTATTGGGAAGAAGGAGAAAAGTTGTTTAGAAAAGTTCAAACTAAAAAATTCGCATTTTTCAGAAAATGCGAATTTTGAATATTTTTATAGGATCTGAAGCAGAATCGTCTGAGCTCTCTCCTACAAAAAATCGAATTGTTTCAATTTTTCTCGATTTTTTCAATTTTTACAATTTTATTCGAATTTTTTTCAATTTTTTCGAATTTTTTCAATTTTTCTCAATTTTTTTCGATTTTTTTCATTCGAAAATGACCGATTAGATGACGAGAAACCCTCAAATCAATGATAGTCCTAACCTACTGGGACACCATTATTGTTTAGCCTAAAAATTCACTTTATCTTTTCAAATTAAAAAATTGCCAAATTGCAAACAACAAAAAAACTTTTCATACATCAATCTTCTTTATCATCCCACGTTTTATTACCTAGACAATATAATTTTAATAGGAAAAATCTAATAATATTGATTAGAATATAATGCCTAAAATAGTCCGTCTTATCAAAAGACATGTCACTAAGCAAAATCATCAAACAGATTTTTACATTAAATGGGAATTTTGAGAATTTTTTCAATTTTTTCGATTTTTTGTTCAATTATTTTCGAATTTTTACGAATTTTTTTCAATTTTATTCGAATTTTTTTAGTTGTTCCAAAAGTTCGTCTTATCAAAAGATATATCACTAAACAAAATCATAAAACAGAATTTTTGCATCAAATGGGAATTTAGAGATCAAAGTTCTTTTGAAGCATTCCTTTCTTCTTCCCTCATCATACAACTCATTCAATAGTCTGTTATGTTCTAGTTCACTTTTCTCGTCCTAGGTCAGTCGAAAAATCGATCAATTCCTTTTATCTGTTATATATAGTTTTCGAAAATAAATTGCTTGAACAAGTTTGCTTGTTGCTTTCAAGCCAATTTTTATATAAAAACTTACAGGGTGGCGCAAAAAGTGGAATTTTTTGCGATTTTTCGACCAAATTTTCGCCAAAAAATTTTAAAATTTTTTTCTAAAATAACCCTATGGAGGTTTTTCTGTGCGAGGAATCGATTGAGCGCATTGAAAAATCTTGAAAACGCTTCCTGACTCCAAATCAGCGCCAAAAAACCGGATTTTTGCAATTTTTATGGTTTTTTAGGCTGATTTGGGGCCAGGAGGAAGTTTTTTCAAGATTTTTCAATGATTGCAATCGCTTCCTCACATAGAAAACCTCCCATAGGATTATTTTAGAAAAAAATTAAAAATATTTTTGGCGAAAATTTGTTCAAAAATCGCAAAAATCTACTTTTTTTAGCCACCCTGTAATATTAAGTTGTTCCAAAAGTTCGTTAAACTTTTGCAATGCATCCCTGCGTGGTCGTGTTGGCGGGAAAATAATATTAGTTATAACTTATGGTTAGCCTTACAAGGGACATGTCAGAAGTGACGCCTCAGTTTTCCGATGAAAACTATACCATCTTGTAGAGCATACCCGAGTTTATTTTTGAACTAATCGATTTAGCTGCAGGAGGCGTAATATGAGAGAGTTAGAGACGATTTAACGTCAAAAAATAGCGTTATTTAGCGTTTTTGAAGGAAATGAGGGGGTCAAAAAACACCTTTTTTCACCATTTTTGACTATGCTCAACACTTTCCAATCGTTTTTGGAATGATTTGAAAAAATTTCAAAAAATCGACTTTTTTGACTCCCTGTTCTAGGCATGGCACCTCAAAAAGTAGATTTTTGAAATTTTTCAAATCATTCCAAAAACGATTGGAAAGTGTTGAGCATAGTCAAAAATGATGAAATGTGAAGATTTTGCGAAAAAAATAAGCCATATAAAGGTGTTTTTTGACCCCCTCATTTCCTTCAGAAACGCTAAATAATGCTATTTTTCGATGTTAAATCTTCCCTAACTCTCTCATATTACGCCTTCTGCAGCTAAATCGATTAGTTCAAAAATAAACTCGGGTATGCTCTACAAGATAATATAGTTTTCATCGGAAAACTGAGGTGTCACTTCTGACATGTCCCTTGTAAGGCTAAGCCTTTTTCCCGGCAAAATCTGATCAGATTTTCCCGTAACATACATAAATGAAAAATTTTATATTTTTTATGCAATTGTTTTTTTGGCACAACATTAACTTAAAGGACCATTTTGCATGAACTTTTTTGAGTTTTGATCAAAGTTTCTCTAGTAGGAATTTATTTTCGTTGCCATCAATTTTCTTTTTTTTATATTCTCGTTGTCTGGTATGAGGAATTTTTAGATTGTAAGGTGGGAAAGAGATTGGTGTAATAAAATTTTGCTGACCACTAGGAACTGTCGCGACACAATTCACTTACGTGCATTTCGAAATTTTTTGTTTGAAAAATGATTCAAGATTGTAAATTTTACAGGGTGTTCTCCAAAAAAAGGTGGAATTTTCGTGATTTTTTTATAAATTTTGTAAAATGTTTTCCTAAAAAATGCTCCTTATAGGGGTAATTTGATGCGAAGAATCGATTGCGCTCACTCCCAAAGTGTGAAAACGTTTGCTTGACCCTGATTCAGGGTAGCATATTGAAGCGAAAATGAAAAAAAAATCGGATTTTGACAGGATATCCGTGGGGTTTTCTATGCAAGAAATCGATTGCGCATGTTTTCGAAACGTGAAAACCATAGGTCGGCAAGGTGGGAGGAAGGGACCCCCGATGAGGTGGTCCCCCACCACCTCCACCAAAAAAACGACCTTTTTTTAGCTTGAGGTAGTCTTCTGCACCCAATTTTTATGAACTATCTCATATGTTCGGCGGGGTCTTTGGGCCCATGAGTGCGTGGTTTCCCCTCAATTTTGGGTCCGTGCGTGCGTGGGTCAGGGGGAGACTCTCCCCTTGCCGACTTATGGTGAAAATGGTTCCCTGATCCTATCCAACATTTAATTTTTTAACGAATTTTTCAAATTTTGATTAATTTTTCAATTTTTTTCATGAAGAAAATTCTCATGAAATTAATTTGGGTGTACATGAACTTTAGGGACATCCTGTATAATTTGCAACACATGAATTTTTTTGTTTTGCAATTATTTTTGCCTAGAGGCGTCTAGCAAAAAATACATTCCGTTTATAATTGATCGCAACAATTGTGTTCTCGTGATAGCCTGTGAAGTGTTTCAAAATATACACATGTCAATCGATAATGTGTCATATGAAACCATAGTAGAAAATCACTCAAACACTTTTTCTAGGGTATTTAAAAAAATTTTTCGCATTTTTTCGAAAAAATGCAACAACCACAAGAGGGACATTCTTCACCTCATCAAGCCAATAGCCACAATCACGAGTCAACACAACATGGTCTCCATAAACTGACGAGTGAGTTTTTTTAACTCTTTTTTTGTTATACGTTATCTTCGCTTAAAGGGCCATTCCAGTGGAAAAAAGTTGCCATTTTTGTTGATATTCGGAAAGTTCATGAAAAATTGAGCATTTTTTGTTTTTACGGCATCTTCTAAATCGTCGTAGTTTTCGAGATAAATGCGTTTAAAGTTGGCGATTTTTGAAATTTTGTGTATTACAACGAAAACTTGAAAGTTTTCGTTGCAATACAAAGATTTCAAAAATTGCCAACTTCAAACGCAATTATCTCAAAAACTACAACGATTCTGAATTTACTGTAAAAACAAAAATGCTTCATTTTTCATGAACTTTTCGAATATGTACCAAAATGGGCAACTTTTTTCCCACTGACTGGTAATATTATCATCCTTCATAATTTAGGGGTTCGATCGATGGACACTTGTAGAGTGTGTGGAGATGGTCCAGCGCGAATGCATTATGGAATCCCAACATGCTTTGGCTGCAAGGGGTTTTTTCGTCGGACGTAAGCCCATATAAGATCAATTGTTAATTGTAACTTTTTTTCAAGGCTAAAACGTACAAAAGAATACACATGTCGTTATAATGGAAAATGCGTCGTAGACAGATATGAAAGGAATAGTTGTCGGTAAGCCTAAGTGCCTCAAAAAAGATGAATATTTTTTACAGATACTGCCGTTTCAAACGCTGCCTCGAAGTCGGCATGGACCCTAAAGGTAGTTCTTCTAAACAACCATATATTTTTGAGCTCACGAATTTAGCTGTTCGTCCAGATCGTGATACAGCCGGCCGTTCACATCCCGTTCGCCATCGCCGCGCTCGCCTTGTTATAGAAAATATCTCTGTAGAAGAAAATGAAGTGGTGGGAGAGGACTCCGACGAATGGATCCGAAAATTGCCAGTTGATATGAGAACTTTATTAATGCAAATTATGAACATTGAAGTTTTGGTATGCAAATTTTTGTTAAAGGAAAAAATTTTTGTTCAGCCTGAGCGTGAAAAGGTTGCCCTTTTTGCTGCTATTTGGAAAATTCATGAAAAATGGAGTATTTGTTGTTTTTACGGCATGTTCTGAATCGTTGTAGTTTTCGAGAAAATTGCGTGTGAAGTTGACGAAATTTGAAATTCTGTTTATTACAACGAAAACATGCACAAAATTTCAAATTGTCAACTTCATATGCAATTATCACGAAAACGACAACGATGCAAAATGGGTCCGAAAAAAAATTGAAAAATTCGTCAAAAATTGAAAAATTCATACATGTTTTCGTTGTAATTTTTGACAAATTTTTCAATTTTTGATTAATTTTTCAATTTTTACGAACTTTTCAATTTTCACGAATTTTTCAATTTTTGACATTGCCGCTGAGTATGTAAACGAGCTTTTAGGTAGCTAATGGAGACACCACTGAAGACTCCAAGAAACTTTATCCACTTCCATTCAACTGCCTTCGAGAAATCCTCGAAGACCCTGGGCTTCTAGATGGAAAACGTACTGAGGTTACCACTTCTTTTGATCGTTTGACCAAGTGGGCTACTTTTTAGATTCGATATGAACCATACAGGAAAGCCCAACAAGATGAGCTCATGGCGATTGCACATAGGCCTCTGATTGAAGTGATTGATGTGGTCGATCATTTATTCTCTCTAATGGACTTACACAACACTGAAGACAAGGTAAATTTGGCTAGGCATAACAGGGTGAACCAAACTTCTAGGTCGCAGTTGTCAAGTCTAGTTATGCACCATTATCGATTTTCTCGTTTTCGGCGGCCACTGCTAAAGTTACTAAGGATCGTGACATTTGTTGTATGTGCAATTTTGGATACGTGCCACGCGGAGTTCATCATTCGTTCGAAGAGCCATAGTAAATATTATAAAAATAGTACAACTGAAATTTTTTTTAGCCATCTAGCAAATCGGATTATTGATCGAGCATTAGACGAACTCATTGAACCATTTAGGGCTTTCAACTTTAAAGATCAAGTAACAGAATTGTAGAAAGTCAATAAATTTGATGTTTTTTTTTAGGAAATTGCTTTAATGAAGGCGGTGCTCGTCTTGAATCCACGTAAGTAACTAGCGTAATTTTTTTTAAATTCAATTTTTTTAGATATTCGAAGCTTGTCCGTCGAGGCAGCGGAGCAAATTGCAGATTTGCGAGATAGGGTTCAAGAAACTTTGTAAGTAAAATCTGAAAAGTTTCGACAAAAATTGAAAAATTCGTTCAAAATTGAAAATCGTTAATAGCCTGATTCAGGGAAGAGGTTGGTGTATTACAGCGAAAATCGAAAAATTTCAGATTTTCTTTGGAAAACCAACTTTTTAGGTGTTTTCGGGAGACGAGGAATCGATTGCGCGCATTCCCGAAGACTGAAACCATTGCCTGACCCTGATTCGCGCTATCGATTCCTCGTCCATAAAAGCCTTAGAAATGACTATTTTCCGGTAAAAATCTGAAATTTTTAAATTTTCGCTTCAATACACTGTCATCTTCCCTGATTCAGGGTCAAGGAAGCGTTTTCAAGCGTTGGAAATGCGCGCAATCGATTCCTCGCATAAAATTAGCCCTATAGGGTCATTTTTGAAAAAATTTCTGATCGAAAAAACATGAAAAAATCGCCTAAATTCTTGTTTTTTCGATATACCCTGTAATATTGTCAAAAAAATCTTTAACATTCATATTTTGTAGATACAATGTTGTCCGAGAAAGCCATCCGAAAGAAGTGGCTTCATCACGCTTTGGCAATCTTCTGCTCTTCCTACCCACAATCATGATGTTGGGAAACGTGTTGGTCGAAAATCTTCAATTCGCACAGTCGTTCGGAAAACAGAACATTGACCCGTTGTTGAACGAACTTTTGGATAATATTGAGCCAATTGAAGAAATGAGTGAGATGGCCTCAATGACATGGTCGGAGTCGACCGCTTCGATTTCCTCATTGGCTAGCTCCCAGGGCTCCTACGATTACCCTTCTAATAAGTTAGTAATGTATTATACAGAGCGGGCCCAAATAACTTGCCCACCTATATCGATCAGATTCCCATGAATTTTTATCGTTTTGATCAAAGTTATAGGTGGTAATTTTATGCAAGGAATCGATTGCGTGCATTTTGAAAAAATTTTCCTGACCCTGATTCAGGCGAGTTTCGCGGCAATAACTATTTACATGCTTATTAATTCGTGAATTTTGGATTCTTCTCTAAAAATCAGGTAAATTTATGCGAGAAATCGCTTGCGCGCATTTTCGTAGCATGGAAAAATTATCCTGATTCAGGCGATTTTCGTTTTAATACACCAATCCTTGATTGAATATAGGGGAAAACCCCTATAACTTTGATCAAAACGATAAAAACTCATGGGAATCTGGTCGATATAGGTGGGCAAGTTATTTGGCTCACCCTGTAAAACCTGGCATAAATTATTTTAGTGAACTGATCAACACGGACAATACCACTGCACAACAAACTATCACAAGCCCGGATTCAGATCCCGACTATAATCTCACACTCACAGCCGATTCTCTATTACGACAAAATGCCAATCAAGCCATGGACGTCGACTCTGGCACCCACTCAGTGGCCACTTCACCCGACTTCTACACTTCCAATCAAGTGCCAAAACCCCACTTTTTCATCGATCCCCAAACTGGCCCCATGCAAAACTCGATGGCATTTAGCCCACCGAAACACATGACAGGTGCAAAACATGTCTTCACAGTTGAGACCATACCAGATCCGAATCAAGAGTTCTTGGCGTTTCGAACTGGTCCTTCAGTCTCATTTAGTGGTCAAGTAACATACCCACAACAGCCGAATATGGAGGAGTCGCAACAACAACAACTGTGTGGGCTCAATAATACAATGGGGCAGAACCAGCAACTATTCAAGTCTCAATCCTATCCTTGTTATGGCACTGCTGGTTTCCCTCAGCCATAAAAAATGCTCAAATGGGTTTTTGAATATATTGTTTTATGCAGTAGCGCAGCCAGGACAAGTAGCACGAAAGAGGGAACGAAAAAGATTTTTCACATAAAGTTTACGGAACTAGTATTGATTAGATATCAGTGAAATTTTTCGAAAAAAAATTTTTTCCATCATCTGAAATTGACCCCTCTAGGGGTAATTTTATTTGGTTTAGGAAATTACTTTCTGGTCGATCAGGGCCGCCACTAATTCGTTCGGAAATTTTTGACTTCACTAATTTATCACTAATAACATCACTAATTGCGTCCAGACGCGTTCGGACACATCACTAATAGGCGTTCGGATGCGTTCAGAAACGTTCGGACGAGCGCCCGAACGCATTCGAACGTTTCCGAACGCGTCCGAACGTTTCTGAACGCGCCCAAACGCCTATTAGTGATGTTTCTGAACGCAATTAGTGAAGTTATTAGTGAACTAAAGGAAGCCGTCCGAACGTATTAGTGGCGGCCCTCAGAAGATGTCCAAATTTGACACTAGACTTATTATAAATATGCGAATTTTGGGAACAATATAAATTATATTGTGCCCAAAATTCGCATATTTATAATAAGTCTGGTGTCAAATTGAACACTTTTTGACGCCTGAGTATAACTATTTTACACTTGATTTACAAACAAGTATCTCTAGCTAAGCTACTGGCTTAGCTAGAGATAAGCTACTGGCCTAGCTAAGCTACTTTTTATGATATTAATGAATTCGGAGCAAGTTCCCCCTGGTTGCCGCCACTTAACGTTGACCAAACTCGGCAAAAATTTTTTATTTTCATCCGGAAATTACCCATTTAGGGGTAATTTTATGCGAAAAATCGATTGCGCCCACTCCCACAACCTGAAAAACGCAGAAAAATGGTGAAAATTCGATTTTCTCGAGAGATGGAAAATGTTAGCGACCACGCAGAGATGCATGGAAGATATTTGTTCATTTCTCGAGAAAATAGAAATTTTATCATTTTTCTGCGGTTTTCAGGTTGCGGGAGTGCGCGCAATCAATTTTTCGCATAAAATCACTCCTAAATGGGTAATTTCCTGAAGAAAATAAAATTTTTTTGCCGATTTTAGTCAACGTTAAGTGGCGGCAACCAGGGAGAACTTGCTCCATGAATTCGATGAGTACATAATTTTTGGATATACGTGTTTGAAAATTGAAATTTTTATATAAAATATGTGATATTTCAAATAAAGTATTTTAACAAGCAACAATTCAGGCAAATAATGAACCCAAAAAATGATAACGAGTTTAAGGTTGTAGGACAAGGTGGCCTCAGTGGCGCAGTAGGTTGAGTGTTTGGCTGTTGCCCGAAAGGTCGCGGGTTCGATACCCAGCTTCTTCGCTTGGTTTTTGCCCCAAAATTTGGTCTCAATTTTCTATGTAATGAGAAATAGAATTGTCAAAATGGAGACCAATTTTTGGGCAAAAACCAAGCGACGAGGCTGGGTATCGAACCCACGACCTTTCGTGCAACAGCCAAACACGCAAGAAGAATCGTCTCAGCTCTCTTCTACAAAAAAAATCGAATTTTTCAATTTTTTCGATTTTTTCATTCGAAAATAACGATTGGATGACGAGAAACCCTCAAATCAATGATAGTTCCAACCTACTGCGACACCCTGTACAATTGAATGGGCTCAAAATAAAAATTTAAAAATTAAGCTATTTTAAAAAGGTCTAAGCATGTCAGAAATAAGCATAACAAAGAAAGATAACCCCATGTTTTGATACAATAATATAAGCAAAGTTCGAAAAATGAATTTGCAAAAAAGTCGTCGGCCTAGCCTTTTTTCCATCTCGTTACTCGTCCATCTCATCCTCCAATCCAAATTTATTATATTTTCCTATTTGAGGTTTGGCTAAAATTTAATCATGTTAAAAATTTCTGTCTTCTGATTTACTTTTTTTCTCGTTCACTTGATCATTTCTCTCGTTCACTTGATCATTTATCTCAATGACTTGTTGGTTTTTCCCGTTTTCTTCATATGCGATTCTCTGTCGTTTCGTACGTATAATTTTTTCCTCTTCAGGCAAGCGTTTACGGTTATCTGAAAGAAGTTGTTAAAAAAATTTTGCGTAGCGCTAGTTTCTTACTATATTCATAGAGTTTGTCCATCATATCACCGCAATCTAAGGTATATGAAGAGCCGATTTGGAACTCGCCATTTGAAGCTAAAAATTATATTTGGACGAAAATCTTAAAAAATCAAGTGTCACTTGGTTGAGATTCTCTATCAGTTCCACTGAAACCACCATGTCCATGACTCATACCTTAAAAGATCAAACAAATTTTTACAAATTCAAGCACCCCTCCACTTGTGGGGAGTTGATTCCATGGGAAAGAGCATAAAATTTTGAGCATTTTTTACTTTTACGGCACTACTTGAAAATCTAACCTTTAAAAAGTTATGAGCAAAATAAAAAAAGTTCAAACGAGTTTGAACATTGAAACGAAGGGATTGATTTCAGTTTTTGCTTATACAGTTTAAAAATTTAAGGTTTAATTAAAAAAGAGAAGCGGCATTTTTTATAGATCGACGAGACGAATAAAATGACACCAAAATTATCGAATTTGAAGATAGTTTTGGGTTATTGAAACGAAAAACATGAATCAGGGTTTTCGCTTCAATAGCCCAAACTATCTTCAAATTCGATAATTTTGGTGTCGTTTTATTCGTCTCGTCGATTTATAAAAAATGCCGCTTTTCTTTTTTTAAATCCTTTAAATTTTTAAACTTCATAAGCAAAAACTGAATCAATCCCTTCGTTTCAATGTTCAAACTCGTTTGAACTTTTTTGTTTTGCTCATTTCTCTTTACCATTAGACTTTCAAGTAGTGGTCCAAAAGCAAAAAATGCTCAAAATTTTATGCTCTTTCACATGGAACCATCAACTCCCCACAAGTGGGGAGTTGATTTCCATTTGTATTATTAGAAGAAACTCCAGAAGGGTCCTAAATCACAAGTTTTGACAAATTCAACCTCGAGCGCCACGACCTCTTCCTCGGAAATCTCGGCCTCTACTTGCTTCACCAAAACAAGTTGTGGAACCATCACCAAACCCTTTCGAATTTCCCCAATCATCGGCTGAATCCTTTGTTTCATTGGCAGAAGAAGTTTCGGAAAAATCAGAAACCCCGGCTCCATTCTTGCTTTGAGAATCTGCCAGATTGTTTTCAATGTTGGTGTTATTAGAAGAAACTCCAGAATCTCCAAAGCCACTGAAGGTAGAGCCAAATCCCGAGCTATTGTTTCCAAAACCATTTTCGTTGTTGGTACGTCCGCCTGAAAAGTGTATAGAATATGCTAAAGTATGTGTCGCAATCACCTCGACCACCACCACCTCTTCCACCAAATCCTCCTCGATTTGCACGTTCTTTTCTGGGCTCGGTACAATCTCTGCTCATGTGGGTCTCTTGGCCACAGTTATAGCACCCTCGATTCCCACCACGTTCTTTTTTCGGCTCAGTACAATCTTTGGACATGTGGCCATCTCCACCACAATTGTAACAAGTTCTACCTCCACGATTTGCATCAGAATTACCTAACACAACACAATTTTTATAAGAAATAAAAATATTGGGGGTATGCACAACTGACGCTAAAGCTAGCTTGCAGCTAATGGGCCAGTCCTTGCCTCAGACAGCAGCTGCTGCGCGCTGCGGCACAGCTACTGCGTGGTCCAATCAGCTGCTGCGTGGACCAAACAGCAGCTGCGCCGCACGGAACAAACAGCTGCTGCGCCGCAACTGCTGTCTGAGGCAAGGACTGGCCCAATAGCGTTAGTGCTATCTTTAGCGTTAGTTGTGCATACGGTCATATTGTTTTACCTCGAGATCCGCCTCCTCTTCCACGTCCACGACTACTATTCCCTGATCCGAAGCCATTAGAATTTCCAAATCCGGAATCATTATTACCAAAGCCACTGTTTGAGGTGCTAACTTCATTCCCAAAACTAGTATTACCAAAGCCATCGCTGTTTCCAAATCCTGAAGAACTCTCTCCGAATCCACTCTGTTTTTGCCCAAATCCATCCAACTTGGGGGCATTGTCAGGTGTTTCTTTAGTAGAAGTAAAACTGCTACTGCCAAATCCATCGTTTCCAAATGATTGCTTGTTTTCGTTATTACTAGTTTCAGTAGGAGAGACAATGCTGGTGCTTCCAATGGTAGTGTTATTGTTGGCACTAGTAGAGGTGTTATCCGATTCCTTCTTGCCAAATGAATTTTCGAATCCCGAATCACCAAACCCATTTTCACCATTCGAAGTAGAGCCAAATCCAGAAGAATTGTTTGTGATGTTGTCTGTGGATGAAGAAAATCCACCTGTTCCAAAACCACCTGCACCACCGAAATTCGAGTTATTTTCAGAAGTCGAGCCAAATGAGTTTCCGAAAGTGGAGTTTCCAAAGCCACCACCATTATCAGTTGAACTCCCAAAGCCTCCGGAAAACCCATTATTTGAATTGGAACCTAAAAATTTTCTTATACTGGTTGACCCTGATTCAGGGTCAGTGTATTGAAGCGAAAATAAAATTTTTAAAAATTTGGGTCCAAAATTCATGAAAAAATGGTAAAGTGTACTTTTTTGCTCTACCCTTATAAAGAGTCGTATAATTTTACCTCGTCCTCGACCTCGACCACCTCTATCACCAAATCCACCTCTAGATTTTCTGGGTTCGGTACACTCTCTGCTCATATGGCCGTCTTTTCCACAGTTGTAACAGTTTCTGCCTCCAGCACGCTCTTTCCTCGGCTCAGTGCATTCTCTAGACATGTGAGCGTCGGAACCACAGTTGAAACAAGCTCGACTGCTGTTTCCACCAAATCCACCTCGGTTATTCGAGTCAGAGTTGCCTAATGAAAATTCTTTTCAATATGCAAATTCAAAAAGTTTGTGTATTATAACGAAAAAATGAACCATTTCAAACGTAATTATCTCAACAACTACAACGATTCAGAACATGCCATAAAAACAAAAAATACTCCATTTTCCGAATTTATAATTTTTACATAGAGTTTTTTCCCGATGGACTGGTCCTTTAAAGTATAGCAGAAAACAGATTCTTCTAAGGTTTACCTCTAAAGCCGCCTCTTCCACGGCCACGTCCTCTGTTATTGTTATCACCATTGAAGCCACTTGATCCAAAATTGTTGCCACCTTCAAAGCTGTTAGATTGCCCAAAGCCACTATTACCAAAACCGCTACTTCCCGAATTTTCATTCCCAAATCCTCCAGTGCTCCCGAAGCTTCCAAATCCTCCAGTGTTTCCGAAGCCTTCTTTTTTTGAGGCACCACCAAAACCGCTACTTCCCGAATTTTCATTTCCAAATCCACCAGTACTCCCGAAGCCTTCTTTTTTCGAGGAATCACCAAAACCGCTATTTCCCGAATTTTCATTCCCAAATCCACCCGAAGTGCTCCCGAAGCCTTCTTTTTTCGAGGAACTATCACCGAATCCATTACTGCCAAATCCGCTACTACCGAAACCATTGCCGTTGGTTGTACTGTCATTCGAAGAGAAGCCGGCACACCCAAATCCATTCTTACTACCAAATTCGTTATTAGTTGAGGAAAAGCCAGAATTTCCAAAGCTGGTATTCGAATTGGACGAGAAGTCGGTGGACTGGGTTGTGCCAAAAGAATTTCCGAATGAGGAGCCACCGAAGCCATCATTGTTGTTGTTTTGATTCGTGCGATCGCCTAAAAAGATGATAACAGAATATAAAATTTGCATATTACCAAAATTATTGTTCCGGCCTCTACCTCCTCCTCTATCACCAAACCCGCCTCGGCCTCGGCCTCGACCATCACCTCTACTTCCTCGGCCACGTCCTCTTTCACTATTGAATCCAATTGATCCAAACCCATTGTTGCTGTTAGAGTTGGTCCCATTGCCAAAACCATTGGAACTTCCAAAGCCATTCGAAGAACCGCCTTCGTTTCCAAAGCCACCGCTACCAAAGCCTTGGGTATTCCCAAACCCAGAAGAAGAGGTCTCGCCAAAACCATTCTTGTTACCAAATCCAGTTGTATTAGAGGCATCACTACCAAATCCACTCGTGCCAAAATCACTCGTTTTATTGTCAGAGGATGCATGTGTGGAGCAGCTGCTACCAAAACCGTCATTATTCCCGAAATTTGATGAACTATTCGAGTTGGTGTTGGCGGCCGAAAAGTTGGCACCAAAATTGGAATTTCCAAAGCCGTTCGAAGCGTCGGAATTGCTGATATTGCCAAAAGAACTGCTGCCAAAACCGTTATTGCTGCCACCTACAATACAGAGAATTGACTGCTATGTTTGAAAAAACTTTGAATTGCCTACCAAAGTTGTTGGAGCCACCTCGTCCTCCTCTATTACCAAAATTGCCTCGACCACGGCCTAGGTCACCATCGCTTCCTATAATTTCATATAATTTATATGTTTTTTATATTCCCTGATTCAGAGAAGGTCTGTGTATTGAAGCGAAAAGTCGAAAATCGGATCCAAAGTCGCATTTTTGCATGAAATCTTTACAAAAATGACGGTTTTTCTATGCGAGGGATTGATTGCGCGCATTGCCGAAATGTGAAAATGCTTCCCTGATTCAGAGAAGGTCTGTGTATTGAAGCGAAAAGTCGAAAAATCGCATTTTTGCGACTTTTCGCTTCAATACACAGGCCCTTCCTGAATCAGGGAAGCATTTTTTCGCTTCGTAAATGTCAAATTCGGGTTTCCCGCATGCTTTTATCTCCTAGAGGTGTCTTTTCAGAAAAAATTTTAGAAAATTTTTTCACGTTCCCCCCCCCCCTATTGTGTTAGTAGCTCCCGACTTTTCCGATTTCGACGCATCACTATTACCTCTATTTCCTCTTCCACGGCCACGCCCTCTTCCTCGGTAACCATCGTTATTGCTGATTCCACTTGAACCGAAACCACTTGATTGGCCAAAACCATCCGAATTGCCAAAACCACTGCTCCCAAAGCTGTTGTTATTCGCGCTATTGGTGTTGTTGGCACTGCCAAAACCGTTCGTATTCCCGAACCCACTGCTACTATTGCTATCAAAGCCAGCATTGCCAAAACCATTCGATTTGGGACCGTCTTCGTTTTTGTCACTGAAGCCATTGCTGCCGAAACCAGAATCTCCAAATGCATTTGTGTCGGTTTGATCTTTCTTTTCAACATTTGGATATTCATTATTAGAGCCAAAGCAAGAATTGACTTCACTTTTGTTTTCCATTCCAACAACTTCAACTTTGTCATTTCCTTGGTTGCCAAAACTAGAGTCAGTCTCCAAACTGGACGATTTGGTGTTGCCGTTATCTGTGTTAGGTAATAGAAGATCCGAGTTTGGCATAGGGGCTTCATTCATAAAACTTGTATTCGAAGTTTCAGTGTCCGTTGATGAAGCGTTCTGAGCTTGGGAAGCAGAATCAAAACAAGAAATAGGTCGTTTACTGTTAATTTCGGTTTCGTTGGCGCTAGTTTCAGTTCTAATAACACATTTTTGGCTGTTCTTTTCACTATCCATGTTTGAGTTTGACTCATTCGAGTTTGTCGTTGTCGGCAGTTTGGTGTTGGTTGGCAATTCACCATTTTCAGTACCACTCTGTTCATGCGGATTAATGGTATTTCCAAAGTCGGATGATGGCTTGTTATTTGAGTCGTTTTCCAGTGAAGATCCGCCGTTAGTTGACTGTGTGCTATTTTCGGCATCTTTATTGCCAACGATTGAGCTAGAGCCAAAAGCAGAAGAGGTATTTGTGGAATCGCATATTGGTGAGATTTGATCAGTACCAAAGCCAGTTCCTAGTCTTTGATCAAGATTGGACGAATCACCAAATTTGGAGGAGTTCCCAAATCCATTCTTGCTGCTTTCTTGGCTTGTATTACCGAAACTCGATGTAGTGCCAAACCCATTTTTGCTGCTTTCTTGACTTGTGTTGCCGAAGCTCGATGTAGTGCCAAATCCATTCTTGTTGTCTTCTTGATTTGTGTTGCCGAAACCCGATGTAGTGCCAAATTCATTCTTGCTGCTTTCTTGACTTGTGTTGCCGAAACTCGATGTCGTACCAAATCCATTCTTGTTATCTTCTTGACTTGTGTTGCCGAAGCTCGATGTAGTGCCAAATCCATTCTTGCTGCTTTCTTGACTTGTGTTGCCGAAACTCGATGTAGTGCCAAACCCATTTTTGCTGCTTTCTTGACTTGTGTTGCCGAAGCTCGATGTAGATCCAAATCCATTCTTGTTGTCTTCTTGATTTGTGTTGCCGAAACTCGATGTAGCGCCAAATCCAGATGATGTATTGTCCGTCGAAGCAAAAATATTTGATCCAAATCCACTCTGGCCAAAGCTTGAACCATTTGAATTTTGATTCGAACAGCTAAACCCTGCTCTACCGAAACTCGATGGGTTGTTTTCGGCGAACGATCCAAACGAATTCCCAAAACTGGAGCCTCCAAATCCATCAGTCGAGCTTCCGAAGTTATCATTTGAAAATCCACCAAAACTGCTACCACCACCTAAAATATTAGAATGTTATTGGCTTTTGTGGCTTCATACCACGACCTCTGCCGCCTCTCCCACCAAATCAACCTCTAGATTTTCTAGGCTCGGTATTCTCAGCATCGAAAATCCCCAGAAACGAATATTTTCATATAAAAAACTAATAAATTTTATTTTCGTTTCAGTACACTGCCCCTGAATCAGGATTAAGGAGGCATTTTCAAGCTTCGGAAATAAATGCAATCGATTCTCCACATCGAATTACCCCTAATAGGGTCATTTTTAGGAAAATAATTTTGGGTCCAAAATTCATGAAAAATGGTAAAGTGGAACTTGTTTTTGCGCCACCCTGTATAAAGAGTCGTATAATTTTACCTCGGCCACCTCTGTCACCAAATCCACCTCTAGGTTTTCTTGGCTCGGTACACTCTCTGCTCATATGACCATCTTTTCCACAGTTGTAACAGCTTCTGCCTCCAGCACGCTCTTTTCTCGGCTCAGTGCATTCTCTAGACATGTGAGCGTCGGAACCACAGTTGAAACAAGCTCTACTGCTGTTTCCACCAAATCCACCTCGGTTATTCGAGTCAGAGTTACCTAAAGAGATATTTTTCAAAACGTCAGAGGACCACAAAAAATCCAGATTTTTATGATTTTGGCTTGACTCCACGTTGTTCTGAACACCGAGAAATGTCTAAGCGATCTGTCGCAAAGGTTACATCTCACATGCAAAATTGGTTTTCGGAGATTCTCGGCTCGCAAGTCGATCTTTTTCATAAGCTCGACTCCAGACTTTTGCGCTCTATAATTGCGCCCCGACAATTGTGCCCCTAAATATGCTCGCTAATAATTGCGCCCGACATTTATGCCCCAACATTTGTGCACCCGACTTGTGCACCCTTTTCCGTTTTTAAAATTTTCGACCTTTTTTGAAAGATATTTTACAAGCCGGATGCATAAATATCGGGGCGCAAATGTCGGGGGCGCATATGTCGAGTGCGCAAATTTCGGGGCGCAATTATAGAGCGAAAATGTCGGGGCGCATATGTCGGATGCGCAAATTTCGGGGCGCAATTATTAGCGCGCAAAAAATTCTGCTTACCTCTAAAGCCGCCTCTTCCACGCCCACGTCCTCTGTTATTGTTATCACCATTGAAACCACTTGATCCAAAGTTGTTACCGCCTTCAAAGTTGTTAGATGACCCAAAGCCACTATTACCAAAACCGATACTTCCCGAATTTTCATTCCCAAATCCTCCAGTGCTCCCGAAGCTTCCAAATCCTCCAGTGTTTCCGAAGCCTTCGTTTTTCGAGGCACCACCAAAACCGCTACTTCCCGAATTTTCATTCCCAAATCCACTAGTGTTCCCGAAGCCTTCTTTTTTCGAGGAACTATCACCGAATCCATTACTGCCAAATCCGCTACTACCGAAACCATTGCCGTTGGTTGTACTGTCATTCGAAGAGAAGCCGGCACATCCAAATCCATTCTTACTACCAAATTCGTTATTGTTTGAGGAAAAGCCAGAATTTCCAAAGCTGGTATTCGAATTGGACGAGAACTCCGTGGACTGGGTATTTCCAAAAGAATTTCCGCAAGAGGAACCACCGAAGCCATCATTGTTGTTTTGATTCGTGCGATCGCCTAAAAAGATGATAACAGAATATAAAATTTGCATATTACCAAAATTATTGTTCCGGCCTCTACCTCCTCCTCTATCACCAAATCCGCCTCGACTATCACCTCGACCTCCTCGGCCACGTCCTCTTCCTCTTTCACTATTGAATCCATTTGATCCAAACCCATTGTTGCTGTTAGAGTCGGGCCCAAAACCGGAACTGCCGAAGCCATCGGTATTCCCGAATCCAGCATTATTAGATGTACCTCCTCCAAAATCGTTTTGTTGATTCTGGCCAAATCCACTGGTGCCGAAGCCTCCGCTGCTGCTTCCAAATCCATCTTGTCCAGAATTGAGTTTATTTCCATTGAAGCTATTCGTGCCGCCAAATCCACTGCTTCCAAAACCATTTCCTGTATCAGCGCTGTTGTTGTTGGTGTTATTGGCCGAACCACTATTAAAGCTATTGCTTCCAAAACCAGAGCTGTATTCGTGTTTGTTATCATTCACATTGCCAAACCTATTTCCATCATTGCCAAAATTTTTATTTTCTTTATTAAAGCCAGAGTTTTGAAATCCACGGCCTAAAAATGCAGGGTGTTTCAAGCATGAGTAGTTCCCCGACAAGAAAGCTCGATCATCTCAAAAACGCAAAACTCTTTGAATTTTCAAAGTGGTCCGAGTATTGAAACGAAATTTGAATTCCTTAAGGAATTTTTGACACCCTGTTGATAAGGATTTTCTTACCAAAATTTCCACGTCCTCGTTGACCTCCAAAATTCCCACGGCCACGATGATCTCCTTAAAAGGTTGATTATTTACAGTTGGTATTTTTCTCGCGAAAAGTTGGCCTTGCGAAAAATTTTTGAGCCCTAGGTTTTTATACCATCCCTCCTTCGGTACCCCATGAGGTCAAAATTGAAAAATTCTGTCAGATTCGTGTTCCCCATATCCGAAAACCCCGAGTACAAAAATTAGCTGATTTGGAGCCATTTTTGACAAATCAATTTTTGGGCCTCTATCTTTTTGCATTACCTCGACTTCCATTTCCACGACCTCGATTATTGGAGTCGCTATTAGCCCCAAATGAATTATTTCCAAAACCAGTTGAGTTATTATTGTTGGCACTGTCAAATCCACTCGTACCAAAACTATTCGAACCAAAACCGCCATCCGATTTGGCTGTGTTGTCGGAAGAAGAAAACCCAGTTTGGCCGAAGCTGGAGCTACCAAAGCCACTGTTCGATTTGATCTCATGTGAGGAATTCGAAGAAGAATGATCACGTCCAAACCCGTTTTGGTTGTTCGGCTCGGAGAAGCTTCCATTAAAATTGCCTAAATTTTTTAGTATTCGATTAGTGATGTTCAAGAGATAATGATAAAAGGTTGTGATAAGTGATAAAAGATAACACATTTTGATAACAGTGATAACGATTTTTGTGATAACGTTATCACATGATGTGGTAACGTTATCATATGATGTGATAAACCAAAGAATGGTGGTGTTGCAAGCATTGAAAGTAATGAAGATGAGTTAATGAAATCAAATGATGGAGGATTCTATTACTGTCCGAACAAGAACTTGAACAACTATCTTCAGGTAAACCTATACTTCCACCGAAAGCAGATGAAAACGATTTGGTTAAGCTCAATACTGCTGTTCCTGATAAAGTTATCACACCGAATTGCCCAACATACCTCCAGTAGCGCCGAAACCATTCGAAGTATTATTATTGTTGATGGGCTCAAATGAATTCGGTTGATTTCGACTGTTCTCCGAATTGCCATTATTTGGTACTGCTGGTGGTGGTTGTTGCATATTTGTCTTGTCGATTTTTCCATTTCCATTATGAACTACATGGATATCTTTGGTCATATAATAATCTTGTAGTGAGAAAAAGGTGTTTCCTAATTGATCATTGCCTGAATGGCCATTCTCATCTGAGACGAGAGCGCTATGTCGTTTTCGAATGGTTTGAGGGCCAGTCGATTCTCGACGACTTTCTAAATTCGATATAATAGATGTTTTTGGTGCGAATCTACTCTACCGTAGATTAGATTCTGAAGTTTAAAGTGAGAATAACTTTTCAGGGTCATCGAATTTTCGAATGTGGTCTTTTACATTTTTATGCATCTTATTGTGAGCTATCACTTTACTGAAACCGCATTAGAAAATTCGATGACCCTGAAAAGTTATTCTCAGTTGAAATTTCGGAATCTCATCTACACGTAGATTAGATTCGGATCTAATCTACGTGTAGAGTAGATTCGTTCCTAGTGCCATGTTTTTGTGTAAATTTTTAACTATAGAATTGTACCTGGCTTATCTGATGCCGTATATGATGGGGGAGAAAATTGAGGATCATCTTGAGGCAGTGGATGATGTGCACGAATCGGAGATGGTGCACGGTAATGTTTCGATGCTGTTTCTGCCTTCAATCGACGCAATTCACACTAAAAGTTTATTTATTTGCAATTAGAAAAAATATTAAGAAGATTATACATATAAATAATTTGAAACTTGAAGATGAATCCCATTTGAATTCTCTTTCCTTAGATCATAGCGCCATTTCCGAGGATCTTCCAAACAGCGTACATTGTACTAAAATGTTGGGTACTACTAAGGATTATCCCCCTTAAAAGTGAGTCTCGTCCGATCTGGCAAGTTAAGCAACGTTGTGCCCACGAGTTCGATCCCACTCAGAGCCAATTCTTTTTGCTTTGTCAAAAAACGGATAAAAAATTTTGCCTAGGGGTAATTTTATGTGGAGAGTCGATGCGCGCGTTTCCGAAGCGTGAAAACGCTTCTCTGATCCTGATTCAGGGAAAATCAGGGAAGCGTTTTCACGCTTCGGGAATGCGCGCACTCGATTTCCCGCATAAAATTACCTCTAGACAGCCTGTTTTCCGGCTAAAATTCGATAATTTACATTTTCGCTTCAATACACACATCTCTTTCCTGAATCAGGGAAGCGTTTTCACGCTTCGGAAATGCGCGCACCCCGCATAAAATTACTCCTAGGCAAAAATTTTTATCCGTTTTTGAACAAAGCAAAAAGAATTGGCTCCGAGCAGGATCGAACCCGCGGGCCCAACGTTGCTTAACTTGCCAGATCGGATGGGATCACTCCTTACTCACTTTTTGAATTATGGATTTGAATGGGCTTTAAGCATGTGACTCTTTAGGGCCACATTTTTAACAAGAATCACATGCTTATGAGTTATATAAAATCGAATTTTTGTGACTTTTCGCTTCAATACACAGGGCTTCCCCGAATCAGGGAACCATTTTTTCGCTTCGAAAATGTCAAATTCAGTTTCCCTTCATGTTCTTACCCCTAGAGGGGTCATTTCCAGAAAAAAATTTTGAAAATTTTTTCATGTAGGTGGCCCCCCGCCCTTATTGTGTAGTAGCTCCAAAATTCTATTTTTACCTGTGGTTCCTGAACACAAATACCATTAACTCGAACCACTAATCCATTTTCTTTAGTTTCGACAACTTTCCAATCTCCAAATTCAGGAAACGAGAAAGCTTGCATTTTTCCAATTTTTATTCACAACTATCCGTCTTACTTGTTAGTCTAAAAAACTTTTAAAATGTTGTTTTGAAAATACATATGGTAGCAGGATTTTTAGACATACACTTTTCGAAACACACATGGTGGCGCGATTCCTGGAAAAAGTGAGTGTAGAATGGTGCGAAATTTTTTGTAACTATTTTTTTGGCTGTTTTTTTATACTCGGGGGGAGGGGGTCGACATGGAGAACTCGAATCTGAAAGAATTTTTTTCCGACTTGTTAAGACTGAATCAAGATAACTCACAAACACCACTGAAAATGATATTCATAAAATTGATTTGATTGCGAAAACTCATCAGATTAAAATATAGCTTCAGGAAAAAATGTGAATGGCAAACTTTTTTTTATCACAAAAACACCTGAAGCGACATCTTTTTGCATATAGCGTTTGCTTTTATCAGTAAATCAAACTTAAATCGATGAAAAGTGAAGATGAGAAGCAACAAAAAAACAACACTGTTCTTTGTTAGGAATGCCGCGCTATTCCGCCTTTATGTGATCAAGAAAATGGAGCGATGTTTATGCCAAGCCCTTCTCCTCCTTCTTCCATGTGTTATGAATAGGTGAAAAAGTTTGAAGTCGATATTTTTATGCTTAAAACACCTAAAAATCGTGTTCCTCGCCTAGAAAAACCCGTCTGAAGTCAAAAGAAGGTTTTTCAAGTGATGTCAAAAATTCGACTTGTTTGGACAAAAAATAGGGGTTTTTTAAGCTTAAAGTGGGAAAAAAAGTTGCCATTTCTGGTTGATATTCGGAAAGTTCATGAAAAATGGAGCAATTTTTGTTTTTACGGCATGTTCTGAATCATTGTAGTTTTCGAGATAATTGTGTTTGAAATTTTCAATTTGTGTACATGTTTTCTTTGTAATACATAAACTTTTTTGAATTTTTGCTGACTTTTTCAAAATTTTTTTTGAAAGTTGCTCAGAATTGCTTCAAATAACAGAATATAGCCGGAAATTTGAAGGAGTATTCCCGTGTTAACTATGTAATCTTTTTCGTTATTATTATAACTATTTTTGCATAACTTTATAATCAAATCTGATGTACAGTCACAATTTTGGGCAGCATATAAAATACATAACATTGAAATTTTTCATAAAGCAAAAAATTAAATTAAACAAAAATGGCAAAAATATAAAATATTGGAATATTTATATAATAAAGCTAAATATCGTCCTTGCTTTGACGCTTTCCACCGACAACTTTCTTCAAATCATCCACAAACTCTTCGCGGTTTTTTAGCTCCGAATAGTTTTCGGTCGTACGCAAGTCTCCAACGATCTGACGAGTCTTGCCAAAGTACACATCATTTAGCATGGAACGCATTTTACTTTCGAGCTCCTTAAAGGAATATATAAAAACTTTATATAAAACTTGATAGGCACATATTACCCTTTTCATGGCTAGATTTAATTAAAGTGTCGGCTACTTGGCGAAATGGCAAATCGCGCAGGGGTCATCTTGAACAATGAGGATTCGTAATTTTTATTAGCAAATCAAAAAAGTTGTTAAAGCAAACCCCCTAAAAATTACATGAAAAATTTTTGTCTATCATTATTTTTCGATGTTGATCTCAAGGAAACCCTATACAGATATGTCTAGGGGTACCTCCATCTGTATAGGATTCCCTTGAGAAAAATGATAAGCAAAAATTTTTCATGTAATTTTAAGAGGGTTTGCTTTAACTATTTTTTCTGATTCAAGATAGCTTTTGCGTGACTTGCTACTTCGCCAAATAGCCGACACTTTAAATAAATCTAGCCATGAAAAGGGTAATAAATAGAACCCAGAAGAGGGGTGGGGCAAACCCAAACTATTGTTTTCAATAAGTTTTTTTGGTCGAATTTGATGGGCTTTTTTGAAAACAATTTGGTACAGCTGAAAGAAATATTTTTCAGATTAATACCCCTCACAATGTGACTGCTTTCCATGCGTTAAAAAAATGAACCTACTTCAATCATTTTTCCAATATTCACAAGATGTGGATTTTGTTCATTCACTGGACAATCTTGTTCAACCTATAATAACAACATCATCATTTATACCTGAAATTTATGGAGAACATTGTAGAACATCATTTCCCCAAAAAAATCATTAAAGGGACCAAAAATTTAATTTTTGACCCAAATTCATGAAAATTTGTATTAAATGTCTGTGAATTTTTTCTTATACACTCAAAATTCATTGTCATATTGAATTTTGAAAAATTTGCATGCAAAAAAATTTGGGAGCCACTACGCAATAAGGGTGCCACCCACGTGAAAATTTTCTCGAAAATTTTTTTTGGAAATGACACTTCTAGGGATAAAAACATGTAGGGAATCCGAATTTGAGTCATTTCCAGAGAAAAAATTTTTGAAAATTTTCCACGTGGGTGCCCCCCCCCTTGTGTAGTAGCTCCGTTTTTGTCAACAAAATAGATTTAAATCTCCAATTTTAAATCATCACAATAAACTAAATTACCTGTCTAGTTAAAGATCCACCAATATTCATAGTTCCAGTAGAATCATTATCAGTTTGAAGCCATAGCATAATAGTACTTGTTAGCTTGTAATGAGATTGTCGCGGAGTCTAAATATTTCATATAGAGAACAGAGGGGTGCACCTCCGGCGCTCGCGGCATCTCCAAAAGCTCCAAGCGGCATTTCATATTTTTTCAAAAAATGTTAAAATCTTTACATTTTGGCATTNGTGTGGTCGTGGGAATTTTTTGAGGGTGACACTCCTTTTGAACAAATAGACATTTGGTCCATGTTATCATTTGCTTCACGAATTTTGCCCACATTCAAAATTCATATATTTCACAACGTAGACAAAATTCGAGGAGTCATGTATAACGTGAATCACATGTTCAATTGATCAAAATTCAATTTTTTGGAACTTTTTGAGGGAGTACCCCCCCCCCCCCCCCAAAAAAGGGGACGTTCCTCGAGATCAACTGGACAAACAAACAGACATTACATGCTTATATGTAGAGTTAAAAAAAAATCTTTACCTTTTCTCGGATTTCGATGACATGAATAGAGTCCCAACAGCCTTTGATTGCACGAGAACCATCGCTGTTCTTTTTAATCAGCACAACGCCCGCAAATCCATATTCCAAATCCCAAAAATAGACACTAGAGACTCCTCCTTCAAAATACCTGAAAAAAGCTGAATGAACAACTCGAAAGAATAAAACTAACATGTCTCGATACGCTTCAAACGCAGCGTTAGCATCAATTTCCAATTTTCTTAATTTATCTGAAGGTGTGGCGCCGTCTTCCAATGGCGGATCATAAGTGTTTGACCATGGAGACCTAAGTTTTTAATTCGGAAAATCAACAAAGATACAATGTCCTCCAAGTAACGTATCCAGGTTTTTGATTTTTTCGATTTCGGAGGGAAAACCCCAAAAGCCTCATTTTTCAATGAAAATTTCCCATTTTCTTCAGAAAATTCGATTTTGGGGGGTTGCCCTCTTGCTTCCCCTCCCCTGAATATGCTATTGCGTCCTCCTCTCTTACAATTAAAATTTCGATTGCGTTGAATAAAAAAATGCAAGTTCCCTAAACTTTTTTACCTATACGAGTCACCATCCCTATTATAATCGCATAACAAATATTCTCGACCAGTTTCCTTATCTTTCGCCACTTTCAACGGCTGATCAACCGAGCTTAGCAAGTCTTCACAAAGTTGAGGTGCAAGATCAATAAGGTCAGTCAAATGCTTTTCACATTGTTGTGGCGGCAAGCGTCGCATTAGATCCAAACCACAATCTAACTGAGTTTCACCCTAAAATATATTAAAAAGAGCATTAAAAGAGAAAACTAACCATTATTAAGACGTATGGGAAACTGGAAAAATTCAATTTCTAAACGGTTTATTTAATTAAAATTGATTAAAAATATGTGATAAGATACAAAAAACCAATAAAAATTGGATACAGGGGAAGCAAAAGTCCTGACCAAAGGGACAAAAGTCTTGACCCAATGGGGTAAGTCTTGAAATTTAAAAAACGTGTTTTCTCGACAATTCTAGACGAGAAAACACCTTTTCAGCGTTTTTGACAATGTCAGAACTTTTTGTCTGCCTAGGTCAGAACTTTTGCCTCCCCCCGTACTACTTCGCTGCCCCAAGTGACAGGTTACTGGAACTTGGAAAAAATTTTTTCCAAAAAAGACTCTATAGGGTTATTTTTATGCGCGCATTCCCAAAGCTTGAAAATGCTTCCTTCACCATGAACTATGGAAATTTATGGAGAAATCCCCTTGTTTTCAAGCGTTTAAGGGGATTTTTCCATAAATTTCCCTAGTTCATGGTGAAGGAAGCATTTTCAAGCTTCGAGAGTGCGCGCAATCAATTTTCCGCATAAAATACCCTTATAGGGTCTTTTTGGAAAAAAAAATTTTCCGGTTCCAGTACCCTATCACTTGGAGCAGCTGATCCAAAGATGTACCAAAAATTGTATTTAGTTTAAAACATTTATACGCTTTCTTGAGATAATATAAGTGCGATGAATCAATATGTGGGTGGAACATTGTTTAATTTTCAAATTATTCGCTTCATTTTACAAAACAATACAAAACTGAAATAACGTTACTAAATAAAGCTTTGGTATTTTAAGTTAACAGCGGTCAACATATGAGCTAATTCTAAATGACTGTCTATAGTCTGTTACACGAGTCATAAAAAAACCTTCCGCTTCATAGTACAGTGGATGAGTAAGCTGTCCGTCAGATCTGACAAGTTAAGAAACGTTGATCTCACAGGCAGATTTGTAATTATGGGGGAAGAACCTGAGAAATCTTCTCCTCAAACCTGGAAAAATGTTGAACTTCCAGGAATGAAAATTTTCTGAAACTCCCCCTCCAAACCTGAATTTTCTAACCCCCTCCCCAAAATTATGATAATGCTCACAGATTCGATACCGCTAGACTAAAACTTTTAATCGCCAAAAAATTTTTTGATTTTCATTAGCAAAATTTTTTTGCCCCTCTAAAATAAAAAAGCAAACCAAAGTTTTACTTCATCGGGATCAATAAAAATTTCTTGCCCTGGAAAAAACCATAAGGTAGGATGTTTTTTCAGTCCTTTGAACCAGGATGGGAAGTGCACCTGCACCTCTTTGGTTACGCCATTGAATCCCGTTTGAAAGTGGACCCCGTAGGATAGCTCTGCACACCAGTACGAAAACCCCGCCCCGTAAATTAGCTTCTCTTCTTTAACATAAGAAAAAAATTTAAAACAACGCGTATAATATTACTAATAAAATACAATAAAGTTAAAAACGAGTATTCATACAACTTCGTTGATTTCGTTGTCTTGCGACGTAGTTTTAAACGCGGTTGGCACTTTAGAAGTGAGATCAATGAGGATTCCTGAATACAAAATTATATGAAACATTAAAAAGGGAACAACTTACGTGAGGTCAAATGAACGTCTCGTTTGATACATTCCACCATTTTCATGATGACCTAAAATAGAAGCTAATATAAATAAGTTTTCTTGTTTATATTGTTTCAAAAACAGTTTTTTCTTGATTCAAAGAAGCGTTTTCATGCTTTAGGAATGCGAAATTCGAATTCCCCACATAAAATTACTCCTAAAGGATCATTTCTCGCGAAAATTTTTTATTTAATTTTTAGAAACAAATTCACGTTCAGTGCGACGCTTCAACTATACTAGTTCCGAAATTTTTTGTAATAATACTAACGAAAATGAAGTAATAACCTCGAGATTAGTATAAATTTTAACTTTACACTTTTATATAAACCTGTAATTCAGCTTGAAACAAGTAAATCAAAAAACGTACCGATTCGTCAATATCTTTTCCAGGAATAGCCGCTTTTCCGGTAGTAAAATCAGATGCAATGACGGGTTTCAAACAATAGGAATGGCAAATAGATGGAAAATACTGAGGTGGTGTAAATTGGAGATCGAAGTGAATTGGAAACATCAACACACGAATATGATGTAGACAATTCATACAAGGCATAAGAGTGAGCGGATGACCAGCTGGATCCAATGCGCGCATTAAAATATTTTCGACAATATTATCAGCTTGGTGGAGTGAGTAAAGAGTTCCTTCATTGGCAACTGTTTTCGTGATCTCTCGGATGGGCTGTTTAATAGCACCGCCAAAAGCAAATACGACCCTAATAATAGTATTTAACAAAAATGAAATTATAATTTTGAGAAGACAATCGACACACAAAATCAATCTAATTACTTGAAGAGAATTCAACACCTCCAAGAAGAATTACCAAAAATGTATAAAAAACTTACCGACTAATGTTATTGCATCGGTTAAAAATATTTTCCGAAATTTTTTCAAGTACACTCCATGGAATCTTCAGTGAATCTGTGGATAAAGCAACTACATATTTTCGTTGATCACCTAAAAAATAATAAATTCTATAGCAAAAAATAAAAAACAAATTTTTCTAACCATAGAAAATAAAGGGATTCGAGTAAAATTTGTGACCTCCCCCACAATATTTTTTGCTCTTCCTAGAGCACTTCTAAATTACTAGTTCGGTACAAATTATGACCTTGTATATCCTCAATTTTGATTGGCAGTAAAGTACTCAAAATGGAAGTTTTAAATTCCTGGTTGAATTCGGTGACAATTTTATCCAAATAATGTTCGGTAGATTGAAAAGATTCATCAATGAATGGCTCAGTAGCACAAATAATTCGATCAAATGAGTCAAGGCCAGGAGGCTGCCTAAAAAATGATTAGGTAAAGAAATGATTTGTAAGCGTCTTGCGCCTAAATTTTTACGCTATCGTCAACTCATGCGTCTTGACGTACATACGGGGCAAGAGAAAGGAGCTTCCTCCCCCCCCCACCCCACTTCCTCATCGGCCCAAAATTAGGGGGGATCTCCTCATTGGCCGGCCGAAGATCGGCAGATAAGGATCTTCTCACCAAAAAGAAAAAATATTTGAGATCCCCTAAGCAATTTTTAGTCATTTTTCCTCATTTTCTCAGCATTTTTAGCTTAAAAAGGCACATTTACCAAAAAATTTTTGCTCTGTTTTTCTGGATTCCAATCAATTTTTCACATGGCGACCTTTTTTTCTTCAAGGATCTCCTCACATAGAGATCGCCAAGGATTTTCTCACCTGGAGCTCCCTCCCCTTGCCCATGTATGTTGACGTATATAAAATGCAATCTCCCAAGCAAAAAATCAAAAATCGTAATTTTTTTAGATATTTTCAACTCAAAAACAAGTACCTATGAGGAAGATTTTGGTCACTTTGTTGAAAAATGGAAAAAATTAATCGGTTTCCCTAAGTCATACTGTTTAAATAATTTACTAAAAATTTGCTATTTTAAAAAGCAAATAGTGACTTACTTGAATAAGAATTCCCCGAGGTTTTTTCGTTCTTCTACATACTTTCCTTCGGATACATCTGGACTGCATTGTATTGGAGACATTGTTGGAACTTCTAAAAATTCAATTTTGAATGGTTTATATAAGAATCTTTTTCAAAAATAAGGACGTTTCTTATTAATAAGGACATTTAAAAAAAAATTTGGTCTCGCAAAATAAAGACAAATCTTATAAGGACACTTGGCATCCCTGATTTACCTGCTATAGTTACTGCAAGCCTTTCATCATCATTCGAAATCGTTACTTTTCCCTAAAATCTAGCAATTTTTGATGAAAAATAGACATTTCTTGGTGAAAAAAATTTTGGGACAGAAACACTAAGAGGAGATCATTAGATTAGATTTCATTTTTTCAGCGACAAAGAGCCAATTGCCCCCCCCCCCAGCCTCACTTAAATCGGGCCTGATACTCATCACCAAAATGTTGTAATAAAGTAACTCTTACCAGTTCTGTTTTTTTTATCTCATCCGGCAGTACTTCAGAAGTATTTTCAATTTCTTTTTCAGTTTTCTCATTCAAGAAAATCTCATCAAGAATTTCGTCGTTTACGAACATATCCAAATCTAAAATTCATAGTACTAACAAATATTTAAAAACGTGAAATAAATCAGTGCATCGAAATTACATGCAAAATAAATGCAAAAGCACATGTGATCCAAGAGTAAGAAAATTTAAACATTTTTTAGTAGCACACCGAGCCCAATAGCGTAGCCAGGGGTGCGGCCGCACTCCGAGATAGAAAAATTTCTTCATAAAAATGAAAAAATAAGGAAAAATTTCATTGAAAAAATGAGGTTTTTGGGTTTCGCACTCCCAAAAATAAAAGTCCTGGATACGCTACTGACCGAGCCCATCACCTTGGTCCCAATGAGGGTCGCCACAAATGCTTACAAATACTCGACAGTGTCGAGATGCGTACAAATTGTTTCTTTCGGGACGATGATTGCATGGGCTCTAGTGCAGTTTGCGCGTCCAATCGGCAGATACGCGTCCAATGAACATTTACGCGTCCAATCAAAAGTTTACGCGTCCAATCAATATGTTTATGAGTAATATCAATTTGAAGCGTCCAAACACGTTTATATGCATTCAAGTAAACAGCATCCAATTTTTTATCTTTAAGGCTTGGTTTAGGCTTAGCTTAGGTTTAGGCCTAGGCTTATGTTTAGGCTTAGCTTAAGCCTAGGCTTAGTTTAGGCTTAAGCCTAACCTAGGTTAGGCCTAAGTCTAAGCCTAGGCCTAAACCTAAGCCTAAACCTAGGCCTAAACCTAAGCATAGGCTTAAGCTAAGCCTAAACCTAGGCCTAAGCTAAGCCTAACCTAGGCCTAAAGCTAAGCCTAGGCCTAAGCTAAGCCTAAACCTAGGCCCAAGCCTTAAAGATAAAAAATTTGATGCTGTTTACTTGAATGCATATAAACGTGTTTGGACGCTTCAAAATTGATATTACTCATAAAAATATTGATTGGACGCGTAAACTTTTTATTGGACGCGTACATCTTTGATTGGACGCGTAAATGTTCATTGGACGTATCTGCCGATTGGACACGCAAACTGCACTAGAGCCGATTGCATGGACATGCTGGTCAAAAATCAATTTTGATGATCGACCACGGAAGCTGCAGCGGCCAGTTATAGGCAACGCTAGGGCGTGTCCCCCCCCCTCCCTGAAATCCGAAAATTTTTCCTAATGGTCCCCCTTATGCAGTGGCGTAACTAGCCTCTTCATACGAGTGTAGCAATTTTGAAGGGAGTGGGGCGAAAAATCCCCTTGGTCCCCCAAGTAATTTTTATCTATTTTTAGTAGAATTCACATAAAATCCTTAAATACTAAGCGCGCTATGTGTGTCTGTTTGTGCTATCTTCGTCAACTTAAGTCCAATTCCGTCACGGCCTATACCAATCGATAGGGTTCAGTGAGAGATGAAAAATGAAACCAAAATCATGGGTGTACCCCTCAAGCATAATTGTTTAGTCCCTTACAAGGGGGGGGGGCAAAAGTCATTGCCTAAAGGGCGGTATATTCTCGTCTAAGGGGCAAAAGTTCTCGCCAAGGAATAAAATTTGCTAACGGAAGATACACAGCAAATAATTTAACAAAAAATTCTGGGCGATTTATTCCTTGGCGAGAACTTTTGCCCCTTACAAGTAAACATCGCTACTTCGTTTTTTAGATTTTTTTCAAATATGGCTTTAAAAATCTCTAAAATCGAGTACATTAAAATAAAACAAAAATTAGATGCAACTCGTTACCGTTGCGGAGATATTTGAGGGCAAAGTTGGCAATTTTTACCACTTTTTAACTTAAGAAAAGTTTTTGTTATCTATGAAAATGGAACTGTATCCGAGTGGCTAGGTAGTTGGATTTCATTTTTGACTTTGCGGGTTCGATTTCCACAAGGGTCGAAATGATTTTGCGAATTCGTTGAGGCTGTCGTGCTAACCACTACACTACACGGCCTTCTTGATGAAAGCTTTCGAATCTAACCTATAAACTACGAACTTTTCCTGTCAAATAACAAATTTATGATTGTAGAATGTAATTTTTGCAATTTATTTTTAAATTTTATCAATATTCTATTTTATATATATTTTTATGTATTTGCATTATTAGGTTGTTCAATAAGTCTTGTATCCTTCATTTCGTCCCATGAGGTGCTCCAGAAATCCGTTTTCGATAAAAAAAAAAAAAAGTTTTCATATTAGGTAAGAGTATGCTGAATACGATCCAATCAGTCTTTTTGAGCGAAACTCATGTTTTCGTGTCAATATACAGACTTTTCAAAAAGTTGTGGTTTTCAAGGATGAAACCTTATTTTAAATTTGTGATATTTGATTATAGAAGTCGATTTTTTACGAAATTTTCGACTTTCCTAACGTTTTTCTAGTTGCTGAACAAGAAACTGTGGTTATTTTTAGAAATTTATTATTTTTAAGGGTGCGCACTAGCGGTACTAGAGCTTTTGACAATGACAAACTCGTTGCCAAAAGCTCTAGTACCACACTAGCCGCTGTGTCGCTCCACTACGGCACAACTCTAGCCATTGTGCCGGCACGACTCGCGGCACAATTCCTATGTTAGACAAATTTTCACTAGCGACCTTTTTGTGACGCCAAGGATCTCCTCACCCAAAGCTCCCTTCCTTCCTCCTTGCCCATGTATCTCTTATGATTTTTTCAAAATTTTTTGGGTGGGGCCAAAATTCAGCTCTTACTGGCCTGATACCCTCCCTTGTAAGTTAACACAGGTTTGATGGCTAGTAACGCTAAAAGAATATTTTAAAAAATTTAATAAAAGAATGACTGTAAATTGCACATAAATAATTCCTAAATTTATCTGTTATAAAATATAAATTATAAAATTGAGCAAATATGTAGCTGAGCTTATTCCCATTCAGTAGTCCCAGGTGGCTTAGAAGTGAGATCGATGAGAACTCCTAAATATAAAGTACTATAAAAGTTTGAAGAAATATCTTACGAGAGGTTGAAGGAACATCTCGCTTGATTCGTTCTGCCATTTCCAAGATCACCTAAAAAGAAATAAACTGGAACCGAACGCCTATGGCGCTTGAAACCCATATGATTGAACGAATGTACAATGCCAGCCCAGTACAGCCGGATCTATACCACTTCTACTTCACGTCAAAGGTAAAGTAGAAGTCTTAGAAATTGAAAGTTAGTATGGAGATTCGCCTTGCTCTCCGAGAGTTATATGAAGTGTCTGGGTTGTCCTCCCAGTATTACACGGACTCACGTTTCCGAGTTTTATATTGGTTCTCCGAGTTTTTTTATATGGGCTTCAGCCAGCCTGAGGCCGTCTAAAACTATAAGAGGACTGTTTGGTTTTTTAGACCTTTGATCCGGAGGGGCACCCTGGTGTAGCTTCTTCTGATCATAAATGATTGATGGTCAAATTGGATGTCTCAATAATAATTCCGATCTTACCAATTCGTTGATATCTTTTCCGGGGATAGCAGCTTTACCCGTCATGAAATCACGCGTAATGAAAGGTCTGAGACAATACGAGTGACAAATCGATGGAAAACTCTGAGGTGCTGTAAATTGGCGATCGAAGTGGATTGGTAGCATCACCACTGGCATCTGTTGTATACAGTTCATGGCCGGTTTAAGATGAACGAGAGGCTGACCGGTTTTGGGATCGGATGCCCGTAAAATACTTTCGACGATATGATCCGCTTGGCGAAGCGAATAAAGAGTTCCTTCATTTACATAAGTTTTTGTGATATCTCGAACAGGCTGTTTTATAGCACCACCAAAAGCAAATGCAACCCTAAAAATCTTATGTTTTATTGTGTTCATCAGGCACATAGGACAGGGGGAGGCTTCCTCTTGGTTTCCATTTTTTTTGAAAAATTTGGACAAAAATATAAGGAGATGATTAGGAAAAAATTTTCAATTTCTCGACGACAGGAGAAAATTTGAAAAAAATGACTAAATTTGAAAAAATTCGAAAAAAATTGAAAAAAATGTCCGGATTTCCCTCCTCGCTACATGACTGGTGTTTGTTTAACTTTTTTGATGGAGAAAATGCTTTAAAGCAAGGCTAACCGATTAATGTTATGGCAGCGGCTTGGAATTGTTTTGGCAATCTTTTCCAGTACATCCCATGGAATCTTAGGTAAGTCTGTAGACAGAGCCACAACATACGAGTAACTGCGACAATCGCCTATAAAAAAACAATTTTCAATTCAGCGGACTCGAGGTTCCCACCTTGAACACCAACAGATTTGATTGGCAGCAGCGTACTCACAATGGCAGTTCGAAATTTCTTGTTGAATTCGTCGATAATTTCATTCAATAGATGTTCGGTGGATTGGAAAGACTCTTCAATGAATGGCTCAGTAGCACAAATGATTCGGATAGCTAATCCAGGGCCAGGGAAAGGGTGCCTTAAGAAAATAATACTTTGTTTGAAATAGTTCGGATGATGGAGACGCATAATGAGGAAATTCTGTGTTTCAAAATATCGGAATAATGGTTGTTGACCAAATGTTAAACGTTAGCGTAGTTAATCAAATCTTTATTGAGTCGACGTTTCGGTGATTACACCTTTTTCAAGACTTTTATATGTATCAATTTTTTTCCAATTTTTCATTATTTTCGATTTTTTTCAATTTTTTTACCCCTGAATAAAAGTCTTGAAAAAGGTGTAAATCAGTGAAACGTCGACCCAATAAAGATTTGATTAACTACGCTAACGTTTAACTTTGGTCAACAACTATTCCGATATTTTGCAACAGAATAATACTTTTTATAAGAACCGAAAATCTTTTACCTATGAACAATTTCTTCGGGAAGACCTAGCGTGGCGCCTAGCTCACGGACTTCATCTTTATGAAAATCCTTGAGAGGTTCGATTACTTTGCCCTAAATGACACATGAAAAGGACTGTATAAGCTCTGTTCTCTTACCAAACTTCGGAGCTCTCTCACCAATGCAGTATCATTATGGTGCTAGAAAACGAAGTTTTAAAATAAAGATTTACACGCTTACAGTTTTGATGACATCAGCATGACCACTAGCTAGTTCACTTGCTGATTCAATCAGATCAGGGCGTAGCTACAAAAGGGGAATTTAGATTATACAGGGTGATTCGAAAAAATTGAAAAAATAGGAAAAAATAGAAAAAAAGAAAGTTAGTTCAATTTTTCGAATTTTTTTCCAATTTTGTATGAATTTTTTTCAATTTGAGATGAAAAATGTTGCTTTCGAGTGAGGATATTAGCTAGCAAAACTTACAGTGCCTTGTGCAAAGAACATATCTGTACTCAAATTCAACTAAAAACGAGGCGAATAAAATCAATGAAAGAGAACAAAAAAGAATACCTCTTTCATGACTATATCCTTACAACGAATAAAGGTATCGCCAATAATCATTCGTTTGTGTTCGGGTAAAGTGGTAAACTTCAACGGTGGGGTTGCCACATGCACTTCTTCGGAATTGCTTGATGGCAGTTCGAGTCGAGCATTCAGAAATTTGTCGATGTAGTTGTACCCTTAAACATTTTTAACTAGATGGTCTGTCAAATTTTCGGAAGTACATGATGAATTTTTTCAATTTTTTCATTTTTTCGAATTTTTTTTCCATTTTTTTCACTTTTTCCAATTTTTTCGAATTTGTTCAAATTTTTTCATTTTTTTCAATTTTTTCGAATTTTTTGTTTACTTCCAAAAAGTATATTTCCGAAAAGTTCACTGACCTTTGGAGTGGGTCCTCTACATCTTTAGATTAAAGAACAGTACTCTATTCAAAAAGTTTGTGTATTACAACGAAAACATGAGCAATTTCAAATTCCGAAAAGTATACTTCCGAAAAGTTGACAGACCAAATAGACAGCCGAGGCCAACGAGCGAACCTACTGTAAACTTTTAAACCATTTGCTTGCAGTGAGTCCATGACTTTACTACTCTCGTTCAATCTCATAAACCCAGTATCAATATGGATGGCCACTACCCTGTCTGCACCCAACGCTCTGTTCAGAAGGGCTGCGCAAACGGCAGAATCAACACCGCCCGAAACCATAACCTATATGAACAATTTTGTGCGTGCGAATGTGTGTGCTATAATGTTATTCTTACAAGAACTTTCTTATCACCAACAGTCTGTTTAATCTCATCAATGCACATTAGCTCTCGGTTGATCATAGTGTAAGAGCCATCTAACCCAACGATTTTCTTTAAAAAGTTGGAAAACATCTGGTGACCATTCTCAGTGAGATCCACTTCGGGGTGAAACTAAAATCATGTTTTGAAGTGACTAACTTTTTTTTTTATTAAACTAAGGCCTAAGCTTAAGCCTAGGCTTAGACTTGAGCTTAGGCTTACAAGGGAACACTTTCAGTTGTCAGTACGAAACCTATATTGAAACTTAGCTCAAAAGATTCGTCATGGTCGATTTTATTTCTGGAATGATGGAATTTTCTGATATTGAACACTCCTAGTGGGTCAAACAGCCTCTCAAAAAGTCTGGAAAATATATGAGTTCTTTTCATAAGCCACTAAGTAGAACTCTTTGCAAGTTGTCCGTGTAGTATAATGGATAGAGCGCTTGATCGAAGCCATACCCCTCGCTGGTTCGAATCCCACCGTGCAAAAACATTTTGACCCCGGTGGGATTCGAACCAGCGAGGGGTATGGCTTCGATCAAGCGCACTATCTATTATACTACACGGACAACTTGCAAAGAATTCTACTTAGTGGCTTATGAAAAGTACTCATATATATTTTTCAGACTTTTTGAGGCTGTTTGACCCACTACATCAGAAAATTCCATCATTTCAGAAATAAAGTCGACCATGACGAAACTTTTGAGCTAAGTTTTAATATAGGCTTCATACTGACAACTGAAAATGTTCCCTTGTGAGCCAAAAAAATCGTACTTGTGCGTTTGTTTGGTGAAAAATTTCCAAATTTTTTTTCAAAAATTACCTATAATGGGGTATTTTCATGTGAGAAAATACCCAGTCGAGTTCTCGCATGAAAATACTCCTTATAGGTGATTTTTGAAAAAAAATTTTGAAAAATTTTCGCCAAAAAAAACGCACAAGTACGGTATTTTTGGGGCTCATCATGTAATGGCAAATTACCTGCACGCCATAAATACGTCTAGATTCATTTGCAATAACTGAAAAAACAATCAGATTGCACTATTAGCTCTTAGGCATGAAAGCATACCTGAGACATGATCGCCACTAGAGCCGGCTACTCGAAATCCAGGTGCAACAGAAGACTTTGTAACACTGTCTATAATAGATCAACATTAGGAACTAGTATCGATTAGGTATCCCACTGAACGTGAAACATCATATGGAATTGAAATCTGTGTATTACAACGAAAACATGAACTTCATTCCTGAGTCAATAAAAGTTATGTGTATTGACACGAAAATTCAATTTTTTGGCAGTTTTCGTAAGTAGATGAAAAACGAAATTTTTTTAAATTTTCGCGTCAATACACAACTTTTATTGATTCAGACACAAATTTTCGTAGTGAAAATTCGTCCCTGAATCAATAAAGTTGTGTATTGACGCGAAAATTTAAAAAAGTTTTTCATCGACTTACTAAAACTGTCAAAAAATTTTGAATCTCATACCGAAGTTGTCGATTTTTGAAATCTGTGTATTACAAAGAAAACATGAACGCAGTGAAAATTCGTTCCTGAATAATCGGTTTCCGGTTCTTGAATGTTTCGATTCCGGTTATTTTGGCGGTATTACATTCTTCATGGTTAGCTTTACGAAAAGGGTCAGCTACATGGCAAAGTGGAAAATGGCGCAAAAGCCATTTTGAGCGGTGAGGGTTCAATCCCCGGAGATCGTCGAAACTTTGTACGAAGGTCAAAATCGAAAAATAATGATAGACAAAAAATTTTCGTGTAATTTTAAGGGGGTT
>OZJO01024133.1:0-17821 GCA_900406225.1 Acrobeloides nanus | reverse complement strand
TGAGGGTGCACATTAGTGTTGAACAAAGTTACAAAAAGTGACCAGTCTTGTCACCGGCCTCAAATATGCGAATTTTGGGCACAATATAAATTACAGGGTGAGCTAAAAAAAAGTACATTTTTGGGGCCCGAAAAAATTTTTTTCTAAAAAGGGCCCATAGAGACCTAGGCTTAGGCTTAAGCTTACATTCCAACGTCCTACGCAAAAAGTAACAAATCTTGTCACTGGCCTCAATTTTTTTTAAATCGAAATTTTTTTCTAAAAATGACCCATAGAGACCTAGGCTTATGCCTAGGTCTAAGCCTAGGCTTAAGCCTCCCCTTCAAAAAATTTTTTGGACTAAAATAAGCAAATTTTGGTCATCGTATAATTTGTTAGTGGTGATAAAAGTAACAATTTGTTACTAAGGTGAAATTGATTACCATGACCGAAAATTCGCATATTTGAGGCCGGTGACAAGACTTGTCACTTTTAATAACTTTAAGCATCACTGGTGCTCAGTGGAGTTGTGTTTTTGACGTCAAAAGCTCTGTGTTATGTGAATGTCGAACAGTAACACTATAAAAAAAGGATTTCGACGTCGAAAACACAACTCTAGTGCTCGGCCAAAAGCTTTTTTGTGTTTTTCTGTAATTGTTGACTTTTGCCCGATGATTTTTTATCAGTTAGTCTTAAAAAGTTGAATTTTTAAAATTTTGTGTTAAATTTAAGACTGGCTAAAGTTTTTGTTCTTGTCATGGACCTGGGTATTATATTGGTCAAAGTTTCATTTGGCTATCTAAAAGAATTGAAAAAAAGCTTAAGCAATCAAGTTTGCCCAGGCCCATCTAAACTTGCTATAGAATAATTTAATAAAGTTATGCAACAATTTTCGCCTATCACAAATACCAAGATATAGTTGTTTTTCCTGGTTCAAGTGGGTGGGGAACCTTCTCCACAACACTATGTTTCATGGCGAACTTCCTTAAATCTGGGTGCGCATATACTAATGGTAATATATACTAATGCATATGTTACCGTTTTATCTGAAAGGCTTAGGTCTAGGCTTAAGCTTAAGCCTAAGCCCAAACCTAAGCTTAAGCCTAGGCTTAAGCTTAGACTTAAGCCTAGGCTTAAGCTTAGACTTAAGCCTAGGCCTAAGCCCAATCTCTTCTTAACAGGAGTGAAGGTAATCGCGTCGAAACCACCACTCTGTAGTCAAAAGCAAAATTTTTTTGCGAATACAGTATCCGGTGGATTTCCGCTGTCCAATTTTCCCGATGACACTTNAAACCACCACTCTGTAGTCAAAAGCAAAATTTTTTTGCGAATACAGTATCCGGTGGATTTCCGCTGTCCAATTTTCCCGATGACACTTGTTAGTGTAAAAGAAAACAGAAACTTTTCGCTTCTCCGCAAACAATCTTGACCCAAACTCTATGTTCCAAAAGTGGGGCATTTACAAGTGTTTGTAATAAAATATTGTTATTTTTTGTACGGAAATGGGCATTTTTTCGTCTCAAATTTCTTAAACGTTACTGTCAAATTCAGTCAAATTTTCTTATTGTGATTTGAATTTCAAAAAATTCAAAAAAAGTCTCTCCCTCGAATCAGTCAATCATACAGGGTGTCCCAAAAAAGTGGCTTTTTGGAATCGATTGTGCGCATTCCCAGAGCATGAAAATGCTTCCCTGATTCAGGGAAAGCGGTGGGTTTATTGAAGCGAAAATGTAAATAATTCAAATTTTAGCCGGAAACCGACTGTCTAGAGTTTTTCTAGGCGGGAAATCGATTGCGCACATTCCCGGAGCGTGAAAATGCTTCCCTGATCCTTTTTAGATAAAAAATGCGAAAAATGACAATTTTCGTTTCGAAAAATTTTTCCCTGAATCAGGGATTTTTGACAATTTTCGCTTCGAAAATTCAATTTTGCCCTGAATCAGGGAAACATTTTCAGGGTACGGGAATGCGCGCAATCGATTCCCCCGCATAAAATTACCTCTAGAGGGATCATTTTAGAAAAATTTTCCAGGCCCCAAAAAATACAAGCCACTTTTTTAACCACCCTGTATTTTTTTACATTCGTGTGAGATCGATTGCGGTTGGCACACGCATGCTATGAAAAATGTTGCGAATCAACGTCGCCCGGTTCCGACACAAAGAACGTCGCCGAAATGATTGAGAGCGTTGGGAAAGTGTCAGAAAATTTCTTCAGTTGCGTAGTGGATTCTCTAGAAGAAAACTTTCTTCTTTTTTCATTGTCTTCTCTCATCGTGAAAGAAAATCCCTCCTTACTCGGGAATCGTCGGGTTGACCTTTCAGAGAGAGAAGGTGATTATTGCGGTCGAGCAGGAAATTTATCAACTCGGATTTTTTGGGTATGAGAAAGGTGAAAAAAAAGAAACAGATTTTCTTGTTCAAGGTGTTTGTGCAAAATAGACTTTTATGAGAAATAGAAAAAAGCAGGATTGAATAACATAAACTCTGTTACATGGATATATCACCCAAAAAGATGGGCGCACATGGCCGAATGGATAGGGCGCTGGCCATTCATGTTCTTGGCGCAGGTTTCGAACCCACCAGGGTCGAAATCTTTTAGCGAATCATAAAAAGTTGTAAAAGCAAACCCTCTAAAATTACATGAAAAATTTTTGTCTATTATTTTTTGAGAAAAAATTTTCTGCACCGTATGGTGCTGGTTCAATCCCTGTCGGAGACGAACTGTTTTTGCATAATTTCATAATTGATATAGGCTGTCTCCACGATAAGAGAGCAAAAAGTTGGTGCTCTCTAGTGAAGTGGATAAGAAAACCGACCATCCGATCTGGCAAGTTAAGCAACGTTGGGGCCCACAGATTCGATCCCCTGTGATTAAACCTTTTGTTTTTCAAAAAAATTATTTGATTTTCAGGGAGAATTTTTTTGAAAAATTGAATTTTAGTCCATTTTCGTTTCAATACACCCACCACCTTCCCTGAATCAAGGTAGCGTTTTCACATTTCGGGAATGTGCGCAATCGATTCCCGTGTAATTTTAAGGGGGTTGCTTTTACAACTTTTTATGATTCGCTAAAATAAAAATTTCGACTCTTGTGGGGGTCGAACCCGCGCCATCAACATGAATGGTCAGCGTTCTAGCCATTTGGCCATGTTTTTAGAAACTCTACATAAAACAGGGTCGTTTTTTATTTGAGTTTATGTCTTTTTTTGTTTGAATTCGCTCATAAATACATTCATAACCCCATCAACTTTCTTACACTCATTTCCATATGAATAAAGAGCGAAGGATGAACATTCAAGTTGTCTTCGAACCGGATTTATGAGGTCAAAAGTTGGCCAACGTTGAATTTTTTGGCATAAATTACAAGTAACACTAACAATTTGCTACTCTCTGATTTTGACGAAACCGGTCTCAAACAATTCTTCATACCCGATTTGATTATAAAATTTTTTGGAATTTTTTCCCCATAGAGCTTCCCCAAGGAGATACGAGCGTTTGAAGTTTGTTGAAGATACAGTAATTTGAATCGATTGCTATTTTTGCCTGATTCAATAAAAGTTTGTTTATTGAAACGAAAATATCGGACATTAGAAAATTTAAAATTTTGCAGACCCGGTTGGGATGAGCGATAGCTCATTGAATTCTTGAGACCATTAGGAACTCAATAAGCTATCACTCGTCCCAAACGGGTCTGCAAAATTTTGAATTTTCTAATGTCCGATATTTTCGTTTCAATAAACAAACTTTTATTGGACCAGGCAAAATTAGCAATCGATTCAAATTACTGTATATTCATAACAAACTTTAAACGCTTGTATCTCCTCAGGGAAGCTCTATGGGGAAAAAATTCCGGAGCTCTTCTCACTGGGGAGACGCAATCAACGGGATTCCAAAAACTGATACTTTTTTTGAAGTAATTTTATGGAAAAATATCCTCTAAAGGCTTAGGCCTAGGCTTAAGCTTAAGCTTAGGCTTAACCTTAGGCTTAACTTTAGGCCTAGGCTTGGGCTTAAACCTAGGCCTAAGGTTAAGCCTAAGCTTAAGCCTAAGCCTAGGCTTAAACCTAAACCTTTATAGGATATTTTTCCACAAAACTACTTTTAAACGTATCAGTTTTTGGAATCTTGTTGATTGCGTCTCCCCAGTGAAAGAGCTCTAAAATTCCAAAAAATTTTATAATCAAGTCGGGTATGAAGAATCGTTTGAGATCGATTCCATCAAAATCGGAGGGTAGCAAGTTGATAGTGTTACCCTTGTTACTTGTTATGAAAAACGACAGTTTTGTTTCCATGTTTATATGCTAATTATCGTATGAAGACTCCAATATCCAAAAAATCGATGTAATCCCTGGCCGACTTGTTGACGAATAACCTCATAAAAGTGGCGGCATGCGACAGAAAATTGCGTAAAATTGTCCTCAACGGCATACTTTCAAAGCATGGTAAAAAAAGGAAGACTCGGATATCGTGTTCTTATGCAATTAGTCGAGATCATCCAAAAGGTAAACAAACACAATGGAGTTCTTGTGTGAGAAGAACGAAAAGAAAAAATCAAAATTTTTCATTTTTTCAACAAAAAATCGGTGTGCAAAAATGGAATTTTCCGTCAAAAAAGTCTGTATATTGAAACGAAATGCCTGAAAGTTTTTATTTTCGTTTCAATGTTTAAACTATTTTGAAAATTTTGTTTCACTCATAACTTTTTACGGTTGCTACAATGTTTCGGGTTATTGAAACGAAAACCATGAATCAGGAACTTCGTTTCAATAACCCGAAAATCTGTGAAAAAAGTTTCAAACGAGTTTGAACATTGAAACGAAAATAAAAACTTGCACTCAGGCAATTCGTTTCAATACACAGACTTTTTTGGCGAAAAATTCCATTTTTGCATCGATTTTTTCAACTTTCATAAAATGAACATTGTAGCAGTTTTGATAGCTAAATGAAACGAACAAAATGACACCAAATTTATCCAATTTGAACAATGTTTTGGGTTGTTGAAACGAAAACCCTGATTCATGGTTTTCGTTTCAATAACCCAAAACAATTTTCAAATTTGATAATTTTGGTGTCATTTTATTTGTCTCTACGAGTTATAAAAAGTTGCTACAATGTTCATTTTATGAAAGTTGAAACGATGGAATTTTCCGCCCAAAAAGTCTGTGTATTGAAACGAATTGCCTGAAAGTTTTTATTTTCGTTTCAATGTTTAAACTCATTTGAAATTTTTTTCGCTCATAACTTTTTAGGGTTAGATTTTCAAGTAGTGCCGTAAAAGCAAAAAATGCTCGAAACTTTGTGCTCTTTCACATGGCTTCAACTCTCCCCAAAAGTGGAGAATGAAACTTGAAATAAACTGATAAGGAAATCGCCCACTCTCATTTCATATGATGAAAATCATAACGGATTTCGTTCATCCACACCGAGATTTTCCGATTTGGGTCATTTCACCTTGGGATATGTAATTAAGATAAACTCCGGAGGGGAAAAAGGGGAAAACTATTACAAGACGCATTTCATTCTTCATTGTTTGAAGGCGATTGATTTCGTTTTTCATCATGAAATTTTTGACCACTTCTGTGCTAATAGTTACATATATATCAGCAAGTTATGCATCGTATTGTGGACAAGCCGGGGTGCCGTTTAGCTTGGAAGTAAGTTGGAGATTGTTCATTTTTTAGTGTACAAGGTGCCCCAGTAGGTTGGGACTATCATTGATTTGAGGGTTTCTCATCATCCAATCGGTCAAAAATTCGATTTTTTTGACACAAATTCGATTTTATTCTCTCTCAAAATTCGATTTTTTCTCCAAAAAATTGATTATTTTACACAAATTCGATTTTTCTCTCCAAAAATTCAATTTTTTCCCCAAAAATTCTATTTTTTTGACGCAAAATCGACCTGCGTCAATAACATAAATGGCCAGCGTCCTAGCCATTAGGCTATGTGCGCTGAGCTTTTTTTGAAACTATCCATGAAACAGTTTAATCAATGTTGAATCAAATAATTGAAAAATCAGGCGTTGCCAAATGGACAACCAGTGTTGGGATGTGCTAGACCAACTTGCTTTGGCTGGAATGCAAATGGCAGTCGCTCAGCAGATGTAGCACAATTTTACACCATTGGAAAAAAACCGGATGGCTTCTTCAGAAAAACCGACTTCAAAGGTCCTATCATAAAAAACGCCACGAATTTCCAACCGCAATTTTCTGTAAGCTAACATTATACAAACTAATTCAAAATTGTAGTACTGTGATCGCGGCTATCTATCACCATCTTGCTTAAAAGAGCAATGGGTAGGTGGTATTGGACCTCTAGGAATGATAAATGCGTCAACCAAGTAAAAACAATTTTTAATACATCTTTTAAAAATTCTTTAAAGGACCAGTCCAGTAGGAAAAAGTTGCCCTTTTTGATGATATTCGGAAAGTTCATGAAAAATGGAGCATTTTTTGTTTTTACGGCATGTTCTGAATCGTCGTAGTTTTCGAGATAATTGCGTTTGAAATTTTGAATTTGTTACAAGCTCTTCGCTGTAATACACAAACTTTTTTGAATTTTTAAATTGATTTTTGCATCGATTTTTTAAACTTTCATAAAATGAACATTGTAGCAGTTTTGATAGTTAAATGAGACGAACAAAATGACACAAAAATTATCCAATTTGAACATTGTTTTGGGTTATTGAAAAAAAAACATGAATCAGAATTTTCGTTTCAATAACCCAAAACAATGCTCAAATTGGATAATTTTGGTGTCATTTTGTTCGTTTCATTTAGCTATAAAAAATTCTAGCTACAATGTTTTATGAAAATTTAAAAAATAGATTTTTCCACAAAAAATTCAAAAAAGTTTGTGTATTACAACGAAGAGCTTGTAACAAATTCAAAATTTCAAACGCAATTATCTCGAAAACTACAACGATTCAGAACATGCCGTAAAAACAAAAAAATGCTCCATTCTTAATGAACTTTCATAATATCAACAAAAATTGGCAACTTTTTCCGACAGGACTGCTCATTTAAAGTTTCCAAATCATGTGCTGTTCTTATTCAAAACTTTCACAAGCGACTGAAGATTCCCAGGCCGAAATCCGCAATGGGCAATCGGTTGTTGGCGGAGAAGTGAGGGATGAAAGTGGCAAACAAGTCTCATTCGAATACATCGCGAATGTTGAACGGAATTTCGATTCAAAGGGGTATATTTTTGAAAAATTTTGTATCAAAATGGATGGATGAAAATTTAGCCTAAGCTCAAGCCTAAGCCCAAGCTTAAGCCTTAGCCCAAGCCTAAATACAAGTCTAAGCCTAAGCCTAAACACAAGTCTAAGCTTAAGTCTAAGCCCAAGCCTGAGCCCAAGCCTAAACGCAAGTCTAAGCCTAAGCTCAAGCTTAAGCCTAAGCACAAGCCTAAGTCCAAGCCTAAGCACAAGTCTAAGCCCAAGCAGTTTACAACTTTAGTAATACATTACGAGTCAGCTAACGTCGTAATCTCCATGTGTAATGCGATAGCTAATGTCGTACCTACTGTTTACATCAACCAGGGCCCGAAAAGGTGCTAGCATCCAGCACTCAAAAGCACCCATGGATGCTAGCACCCATCAGCACCAATTGGTGGATGCTTGGGTGATTGGTGCTAGCACCAACCAGCACCCATGGGTGCTAGACCCACCACCCAAGCACCCACAAATGGTGCTGGGTGCGGCTGCTAGCACCCAACTTTTCGGGCCCTGACATCAGATGACGAGCAGCCTGAATAATTTATTTTAGTATCGTTTACAAAGTAACACTTCGTCGCTTTCCCTGTCCCGAAGAAATTGAGCCAACTACGATTGCCGGTAATTTAGATTTTTAAAAGTATATATGACCGTTGAAATTTTTTTCAACTTTTAGCAGAGGCTTCAACCGAACCTAGCACTTCAACTCCATCCGAAACAAGTCAACAACCGCAACAACAATTGGGACAACTTCCACCGGAGTCACTTTCAAAAAAGCCTAACTTTGATGAGACAAAATTCGACTTGCCTAAAGAATTACCCCAGGTTTACAACAACAAAAAATAAATTTTGAAAAAGATGAAATTTTTAGGAAGATGGTGAGAAGACTGGTGAAGATTTTCGAGGTAGAAAAGGTAAAATTATTCGTATTTTTATCTGATCTTACCAAAAATTGCTTTTCGATAGCTAAGTGGCTAAGGAGATTGTGCTTGTTGAGCCCAATCTCCTTGGCTAGGCATCCCTGCGTGGTCGTTTGGCGGAAAAATTAGAGCTCATATCATGAAGTTCATCTATTGCATTCATTGTTGCTTTGTTTCGATTACTGTTTGTTGAGATCCTTTTATGTTTGTCGAGTTTTCAATTAGGCATCCCTGCGTGGTCGTTTGAGGGGGGATTTTTATTGATATAAATTTGCTAGCAAAACTTCCCCGTGTAATCGCAAGTTTTCGTGTCGATACACAGCTTTTTCCCTGATTCATGGAGGCGTTTTTTGCTATTTTTTTCATTTTAGCAGCCGGTGAAAAAACATTTGCCAATTCCGATGGCTCTTCGGTTAACTCTAATTTGGGTCTTCCTCAAGCAAGAACGTCGGGAACACCAGATGCTATAAGAGGTCCATATCCATCTTATCAACAAGGACAACAAGTTGAGCAAATTAGCAAATGTTTTTCGAAAGCTAAAAATTTAGGTGCAATATCCGGGAATCGCTCAACAACCATATCAACTAACAAATCAGATCTATCAAGCACCTCAAGTTCCACAAACTGGTGGGGTCTACCAGCCAACATTGTTGAACCCACTTGGAATATTTTCGCCAAGCAATGTTTATGCGCCTCCAGCACAGGTAAAATTGGTGAAAAATTCAGGGATTCTCAAGTTACAAGTGAGAATCCTTGACAGAAATATGCGAATTTTGAGCATAACATTTCGTTCATATAGTAACTGGAGACAATTTTGGACAAAAACTGGAGACAACTCCGAGAAACTTTTTTTCACTATGAACAATTTACAGGGGGAGGCAAAAGTTCTGTCACAAAAAGTCCTAACCCCAAATGTAGAAAGTGGAGTCAGAATAGGTCTTCTGACTCCATTTTCTCCATTCTTTTTCTCTATAGCCTGTGAAAAAAATAATATTTAGGCCTCTCAACAACAAGCAATCCAGCCAATAGTCCAACGAGTTCCAACAATCGGTCAGAATGGACAATGGTATGCCCAGCCACCTTATGTTCCACAACAACCCTTGTACAACCAACAATCTTCGTCCATCTTCCCACTATTTGGCCAAACTCCTTTGTTGGCTAGCCCGCAATCTTCGGTTTATCCTAGTTATAGCCAAAGTGTTGTTGCTCAACAAGCAGCTCCTGCATCACAACAAGCGGCTCCGATTAAAATCCCATCCGTGGAAGATGTTGAAAACGCGGTATGAGTATGAAACAATATTTGGAGCTATAGCTATGTTACACCAAATGGTGTAGAACGTTACACCAAATGGTGTAAAATGTTATCCATTTCTCAAAATTCAATTACAAGGGTATAAGAGCCGAAGTAGCTCCCGAATATTTTTATGAACTTATACTCAATTTTTGGAGAAGGAATTTTTAAGATTTTAATGAGACAGAAAACTTAGTTCTATGGTTATGTGTATAATTGATTCAACTAAAATTTTAGATCCCTCCTTCGGGACGAAAAATTTTGACCCATGTTGCCAAAGCATTCCTTAGCAAGAAGATCAAATAAATCATTTACTTGAAGTTTCTAATAATGTAATAAAGTTGTTTTTGTATTTATGCTCACAAGGGAACCACTAGTGATGGGTCGAAATCGAATGAAATCGGTTCTCAAAATTTTTTCTTTAGGCCAAAAAACGGCAAAATTCAGATTTTTTAAAGTCCACCCTGTAAAATTTTTCCTATGTCAGGACTTTTTACACACATGGACAAGACTTTTTGCATCCTATGTCAGGACTTCGTACATCCTTTGCCAAGACTTTTCCGCCTTTTATATTGGAGCGATTAAATAAATCTATATTTAAAACGAATTAAATAAAATTTTGCATGTAAAACAACTATAAATGTAAACAACAATATAGATCTATATTGTGACAAAGAATTGTGTGACATCATAAATCGGAAGCAGGATTTTTGCTGCTTGTTATATAACAATAATTTAGAAGTTGACAAAAATCCTGCTACCTAAAACCACTATAGCTCATACACGCATCATCAATATAGTCCATTTTCCTTCAAACATTTTGAATCGATTGACTGAATCAGGTTTTTAATCCCTGATTCAATCAAATGTTTGACGAAAAAATTGACAATAAAACAAAATTCGAATAAAAATGGATAAATTTAAAGAGGAATGTTGCCGTGCTTCTTCTTGGGGTTCTTAAGTTTTTTCGATTCTAGCAGCTCCAAATCTTGGCAAATTCGACGGCGAGTGGTTCTCGGCTCGATTATATCGTCAATAAATCCTAAAAAATACATGCTTTAAAAGCTTTACTTACGCAAAAAATAGTGGATTATGTATCGCTTTGACTACCTCCTACCCATATGTGTATAGAGGGGTCCACTTTTTCGACAATTTATGGGGGGAGGTCTGACCCAAAATTGCGGGAAGGGGAGGTCATTTTTTCAAAATTTCAATAAAAAATGACATTTTTTAACCAAAAAAGGCTATTTTTGCTCAAAAATGACATTTTTTGCCATTTGTATGCAAGTTTTTTTTGCCAAAAATGCCATTTTTAACTCATTTTTCGCCGAAAAATTGCGGGGGGTCCACTAGTGGGCCCCTTATTCATGTATGCTCCTACTGCTAAGCCTTGGAAGGAAATGTAAATCGGGTACAAAAATGCTTTTTACCAACATAACACAAAAAACTAACCTCTCACAGCAGCAGGGAAGGGATTGCTAAACAAATCAATATAATCTTCTTCATGTTTGGCTTGCTCTTCCGGTTTCGACTTTCTGAAGAGAATACTCACAGCTCCCTAAAAACGATTTGTACAATTGTAAATCAACAAGGACCAACCTTGGCACCCATAACAGCCACTTCTGCGGTTGGCCAAGCATAATTAATATCGCCTCTCAAATGCTTTGAAGACATCACATCGTAGGCACCTCCGTAGGCCTAAATACAAAAAAGATGCGCTAAAGGACAAAAATAATTACTTTTCTAGTAATAACCGTAATCTTGGGAACAGTTGCTTCAGCAAAAGCATATAGGAGTTTCGCACCATGTCGGATAATACCACCATATTCTTGAGCAGTGCCTAAAATTTGGTACATAAAATCTGACACATAAAAATTTAGTATCGCATTAGGAGCCGTCCATAATTACGATTACAAAAAATTGGATTTTTGGGCCCCGAAAATTTTTTGAAAAATGCTTGTTTTTAAGCTGAAAAAGAACAGAAAATGAAAATTTCTGATGAAAAAATGATGATTTTTGGAGGGAAAATTGAAATTTTTGGACAGCTTTAGTGAAAATTCGGTCATTTTTGGTGAAAAAATAATGATTTTTGGTGAGAAATCATGGTCTCTGGGTGACAATTTTGTCTCCTTTATCAACTGAACCAAATATACTCAAAATTTTCATATTCTGGATAACAAGAATTTTTTATCACTTTTATAACTTGTGCATATCCCTAATTTATATGCAAAAAAGCTAGCCTGGCAGAAATCCGGGAACATCAACAAATGTAATAATTGGAATGTTGAAGGCGTCACAAAAGCGAACAAATCGTGCACCTTTCACAGATGAATTTATATCCAAACAACCTAAAAAATTTCCATCACGATGTGTCTCTCTATCAAAACATACCCGCTGCAAATTTGGGGTTGTTTCCAACTAATCCTACGGTCCGACCATTCATTCGCCCAAAGCCAACGACAATATTTTTGGCATAGTCTTGCATGATTTCGAAAAATTCTCCATTATCCACAACAGAATGGATCACATCAGTCATGTTATAAGCAGCTGTGGTTTCAAGTGGCACAATCGTATCCAAATTTAGCACGTCTCGATCACTAAAGTGATTAAGAATAACTTCAAAAGGAGTTTTTGGTCAGACTCTAAATTCATAAGAGTCCCCCTTATGATTTTTTCAGAAATTTGTTTTAAAATTGAGCAAAAACAGAAGGATGGACCAAGGCAAAAAATTTATTTTTTGTTGAAAAACCTTAATTATAAAAGAAAAGCCAGCGCTGCAGGCAAAAATTTTAAAAAATACTTGTTTTTAAGCTGAAAATTACAATTTTTGCTGGAAAAAATGGAAAATTTTTGATAATTTTATTAAAAAAATGAGACATTTTAAAAATTTGTGTAGAAAAAATATGAAATTTTGGTCATTTTTTCCATGGGGTCAACCCTCGGCTCTTTTTTCGACTCCTGAGGGCCTCTTTTAGGGTCACCAAAATTACCCTCTTCTGAAAAAAATCCTGGATATGGCACTGGGCGTATTTCCGCTCACTCATTACTGACTAGGAATGGCGATGTTTCGTTCAGACACATCGCCATTCCTAATCAGTAATGAGCTTTCAACATATAAAAATGTGTTCGGCTGACAGCTTACCTGGGATCATCACAAGGCAAAATAGGTGAAGGGTCTCGATTACTCAATGGAATGTAATTGAACAAGGCACGAATATTCAAAAGTGCTTCTATATCATTTTCGAAAGCGCCATGCGCAACACCTGAAAATTACAAACTGAGTACAGGTATATAAAAAAACGGAATTTGGGCGATTTTTTCATGTTTTTTCGACCAAAATTTTTTTTCCCAAAAATGACACTATTAGGACTAATTTTATGCGAGAAATCGATTGCGCGCATTCCTGAAGCTTGAAAATACTTCCCTGATTCAGGGAAACTAGTACATGTTGGATTTTCGCTTCAATACACCCTCTTATTTCTCTGAATCAGGATCAAGGAAGCATTTTCAAGATTCGGAAATGCACGCAATCGATTCTCCGCATGAAATTACTCCCCAGAAATATGATTTTGAGGGAGAAATTTCAAATTTTTTCGATTTTCGCTTCAATACTCATATCTATTACCCTGAATCAGGGTAAGGGAAGCGTTTTCAATCTTCGAAAATGCGCGCAATCGATTCCTCGTATAAAATTAGAATAGGGTCATTTTTGAAAAAAATTTCGCATCGAAAAAACATGAAAAATCGCCCAAATTCCGGTTTTTTATACACTCTCTATATATAACAGCATCGTAACTCGAGTCTAAATTTGGTGAGGAAACTTTTGATTCGGAGTTCGTACAAAATTTCGTCCATTTTTGTTAAAACGTCATTTTTTTAAGAAATTTTTTGGTTTTGGGAGGAAATTTTCCCCCCTTGATTTCTCTTCCCATAATTATGACGCTTTGTGTTTGAAGATAAAACTAATATCATTCGAGCAAAATTAAGGAAACATAAAAATTTGAATCATCATTAATGCTAACCTGAGACTTCAGTATGAGTTTTCGCACCACCTAATTGTTCTTGGGTGACTTCCTCGTTCGTGACAGCTTTCACAACATCCGGACCGGTGATAAACAAATAGCTGGTGTCTCGTACCATAAAAGTGAAGTCCGTAAGTGCTGGTGAATAAACAGCGCCGCCAGCACATGGGCCCATAATGAGAGAAATTTGCGGTACCACTCCAGAAGCCATTACATTCGCCTTATAATGCAAAATATATACTACAAAATTGTGGTACCTGGAAAATATCAGCATAGCCAGCAAGAGATTCAACGCCTTCCTGAATACGAGCACCACCTGAATCGTTCAAACCAATAACTGGTGCGCCAACAAGCATGGCTTGCTAAAAACAAATTTTGAAAAATCAGAACGACAGGGGGTAGAGACAAAAATTGACTGTATTAAAACCAAACAAACCTCCATAATCTTAACAATCTTCTTCGCGTGAACCGATGACAAACTTCCGCCAAAAACTGTAAAATCTTGCGAAAATACAAAAGCTGTGCGTCCATAAATCTTCCCGTGGCCAGTCACAACGCTATCGCCGGAATACTAAAATTAACAGTTTGCAAAGCTTGAAAAAGTACTCCACCTTTTCTTTAGCCATATCAAAATCTGTACACGTGTGCTCCATGAACTAAAAAAACAACAACACTGTAATAAAAGCGAAAAAATATAAAAATTACAATATCATATTCTTGAAATGTCCCTGGATCCAATAACAAATTGATACGTTCTCTAGCTGTGATTTTACCCTATAAAAACAGGATTTTATAAGTCAATTGAATAAAGAGTAAATTTTTGATCGGGCGCTGAAGCCGAAAATTGAAGGAGCACCATAAATTTTCAACAAAAAATCGGGAGCTACTTCGGCTCTTATACCCCATTGAGCGTGGTCTAAAATCAAAAAATTTTCTATTTTTCGAAATTTTCTCAAAAATCACCCTATTAGGGGTAATTTTATGTGGGAAACACGTTGGCGATGTTATTTTTGCGTAAAAAAGCGCTCCATTTTTTATAAAATCGAATTTTTCGACAAAAAAAGTACATATTTCGAAAAAATATGCAAAATTTTCTAAAAAATGGAAACGATTTTTTACGCAAAAATAACATCACCAACGTGTTTCCCGCATAAAATTACTCCTATAGGGTCACTTTTGAGAGAATTTTTCGATTTTAGACGACGTTCAATGGGGTATACGAGCCGTAGTAGCTTCAAAAATCGTAAAGATAAAGAGTTTCACCCTCATTTTGATTCTAGCTACATGCATAATCCCAAAAGAGGCAAAAATCAGTCAACTTTTTCCTATCAAAAGGTTTCAAGAATTTCCTATTATGTTTTTCCACTACCTTTTTATGTTGAGCATCAATACGACTTTGACCGCCACCCAAAAGAGCTTTCTCCCGAGTTTCCACAATTTTCTTCTGAACCTTCAGTGTATTCGCAATTGAAGAAGTCGCTTGCGTTCTGATCTTAAAAGTTCAAATTTTTTAGGGCATTCACTAATTGCACATTGAAATTTTGAAAGCACTAATTGCAAGTTGAGAACGAATTAGTGCGCCGTCGAGATATGCGAATGTTGCGTCTCAACGGAAAGTTGAACAAAATTTAAAGTAACTTTTCGGGCAATAGGACGGAATGCATGAAAACAGTTCGAAATCGATTCTTTTTGCGATTTCCAATAGGCTTATAGAATATTTTTCAGACGTTTATAACCATGTGCCAGGCGAAAAAAGTTATTGATTCACGAGTATCAAAGAAAAAGTTTCGAACATCTTGCAAAGTGGCCATTTTCACTTTTAGATAGACTATTTTCACTTTTTATGGCGATTGAAGAGATCAAAATCTTTGTTGAACATTTTGTGAATGTGCTCAATTCCGTGTTCAGCTACTGCTCCCCAAAAATAAAACCTTGTTGCAAATAAATAAACATGACATAGGAGCCAATGGGTCTTCGAAGTCATCGGTGGCTTTTTAATACCGAACAACTTATTCTTGAAATTTTCAATATTCTCTTCCAACCTCGATAAATCTTCTTGAGCTAAGATCTTCGCTTCAGCACAAGATTGGACAGGCCTAAGCGCATTCAACAAGTCCACATAGTGGCACACTCGGGAAAACTAGGATGATCCGACGGGAAAAGTCGTCTTATTTTTGAAGGAATCATAGGGTAGTTCAACAGCTTCCTGATGTGGTTTCCTAAAACAATCGGTTTAATTTGGCATTAAGATCGAAAACACCAGTCCATGCATGGTTCCAAGCTTGTTTAGCAATTCCATAACTTTGTAGCATTCCGTCCATTCTTTCGTAGATCAGTCGATATGCATATGAAAGAAAATTCATATGAAAAAAAATTGAAATTCAGGCTTTTTAACAAAACAAAAATGGGCGGAAAATCCGTAGGGGTTCAATTTGTGCAATGTATTCCGTCATATTGCCACTTTTCAGAGTCGCGAAATTTCGAATGCGGTCTTTTACATTTTCATGCATCTTGTTGTGAGATCCAACTTTGTTGAAGACCACATTCGAAAATTTGTTGACCCTGAAAAAATATAAGCGTCTCAACGTTTAAATGCAATTAGTGCTCGTCTCGAAACCGTCGAGACCAGGGGTCGAAAAAGGACCGACCCGGGACCCTTTTTCGACCCCTGATCGAGACGAATTGATAGAGATCCTTAAACAAAACTATAGTTTTTAACATACCTGTAACACCTGATATGGCAACACCCGTGAATTAGGCAAATAAGCGAAAAACCTCATTATAAGCTAAAAATTATAACCTGCGTAGTAATTATGAAAGGACCTATGTAAAATTCTCCCAATTCTGAAAATCTTTAAATTTTCCAGGGAAAATGATAAATTTTTAAGAAAAATAGAGCGCCTCTCTCCCCTCAATTTTGAACTAAAAAGTATGGCGCTGTTTGTAACAAGTTAGTCACGTTCAGGGAAATCAAAAAGCAAGCAAAATTTGTTTGCTTTTTGCTCCTTGATGTTTAATGTTTGTATCAATCTGATTTGATGAACACAACATGTAAAAAAACGTATCATGACTTAACAAAATACAAATTATCGCTTTAATGTTTTGATTTTTTAAATTGCATACCATAGAAAATCGGAACTTATGCACTTTAGCTCCCCCCCTCCCAATTTGGGGGGGCTAAAGTTCCGGGTCAAAATAGACAAAATTTTTATTGAATTTCATGAGGAAATGCAAAAAACCAGCGCCGCAGGAAAAATTTTTTTTGGAAAATGTTTGTTTTTAAGCTGAAAATGCTCAGAAGATTACGATTTTTTGTTTACAAATTTGTAATTCTTGGTCAATGGTCATTTTTTGATGTTTTTAGCGATTTTGAACAACTTTATTTTTGGGTCCAGATTCGTGGTCAGGTTCAGTGCAAAAATGCTAGTTTTTAAGACTATATCAAAAAAATGCCCAAAAATGATTTGGAATTGTTCGCCATGATCTAAAACGATACAACAACTCATTTTTAGGCTTGCAGACAAATGACAAGCGGACATTTGACAAGCGACATTTGACAAGAGTTTTTTTTACTGAGGGGTGACATTTGACAAGTGGACATTTGACAAGTACAAACTACAAAAAAAATCTGAAGGGCGAGGGTTCGATCCCGGAGGTCGAAATCAGAAATATCATAATTTTTTTCTGATTTCGACCTCCGGGATCGAATCCTCGCCCGTCAGATTTTTTTTTGCAGTTTGTACTTGTCAAATGTCCACTTGTCAAATGTCACATTTCTTGCCAAATGTCCACTTGTCAAATGTCCGCTTGTCATTTGTCTGCAAGCCCATTTTTACAGATAAAAAGAATTAAGTTTAAACAGGTTGTATGGGCTAAAATCGCTAAAAACAACAAAAAATGATCATTGACCAGGAATAAAATAGCCATAACTCAGTCAAATTGTTACCAAACCCTATATACCAAAATTTTCCTGGGAGTCTGGGCTACAGTTTATACAGAAACTGTCCTTGATGAAAATCACCGCAATAGGGTAAAAAATGTCGATCTTTGTTAAAAACCCGAGTTTTTGCAGAGATTTGCGATTAACTTTGTATTGAAAATTAACTTTGTCTCTTAAAGGACCACTAGCAACGGCTTCGGAATGAACAAAATTTTTGAAAATGAATTTTTCGAGCGATCATTTAAATCGAATTTTTACGAGTGACCACATTTTGGATAGCTGTAGATCTGAGGAATTTTTTATGATAAAAATTATCGAAAAAACTTTTATTTTCGCCGAGATATGAAATTTTCAAGTTGGTGACTTTTTCCCAATTTTTTCCACATTTTCAAAATTTCGCCAAAAATCGAGTCTAGGTCGGATTTCTTCGAGCGACGGCATTTTTGAAATTTG
>OZJO01024130.1:0-28506 GCA_900406225.1 Acrobeloides nanus | reverse complement strand
GGGGGGGGGGGGGGGGGGTCCCTAGGGTTATAATGATAAAAACCTATATTATTATAAAACCTTTATTCTTGATAATATATTACAATTAAACCTCGGCTCTACGAGGGGCAGAGTGGGTTGTTTCAAGGTCCTTTCTATACCCTAATCTCTATGTGACATATATGGCGTGGCGACAGTTGAGAACGAGCACTTGAGGATGAGACATTTTGAGGATGGCTATTTGAAGACGGACATTTGGGCTGGGACATTTGAGGACGGCCATTCGTGAACGGGATATAATCTAGGCTTAGATTTAGGCCTAGTTAGACCTAGCTGTAGGCCTAGTTTTAGGCCTAGGCTTAGATTTAGGCGTTGTCGGACAGTTGGTCGACCCAGACAGTTGGTCGACCGGACACTTGGCCGACCGGGCAGGGGCCTTAAGCTTAAGCCTAGCTGTAGGCCTAGTTTTAGGCCTAGGCTTAGATTTAGGCGTTGTCGGACAGTTGGTCGACCCAGACAGTTGGTCGACCGGACACTTGGCCGACCGGGTAGGGGCCTTAAGCTTAGGCCTTAGGCTTAGGTCTTAGACCTAGGCTTAGACCTTAGGCTTAGACTTAGGCATTAGGCCTTAGGCTTTGGCCCGAGTCGACCAACGAATAATAGCTGCTCTGAATTCCTTCATTCTTGCTGTAAAAATAAATTTTATATAAAAATTCGGTACTATAATTGCAAAAAAGCAAAAAAGTTTGAGTGCGGACGTTTCATTAGTCACCCTGTATATTTTAGCTTCTTAAAAAACTAGTCTAGTTAGTAGGTTATCTTGAAAAAAGTTACACTAGTCAGTCATTCAAATTTCTCTAGTCAGGGGTGTCACCATATGGAGAGTTGACTGTAGTTTCTGTCAAATTAAATAGTGATATAAAACCGAAAACGGCCTGTTTCTTCACACTGTCGTTTTTAATATACAATTTCCTATGTTTCGCGCGAAACGAGTATTACCTCAGATTCAATGAGCATTTTTTAGCAGCTTTATTTCTAAAAATTAATATCGAAATATTTGATTTTATGTTAAACAAATTAAATTAATGGAAAAAATTGACAAAAAAAATAAAACGAATATTTTATTATTCGTTTAAAAATTTCACAACAATAATCTAACTGAGAAGCTAACAACAAACTGAAAAGCTAACAACAAAATTTTCAAACGCTTATTTTTTGTTGTTTATCAGAAAGTATAAAAACATGTACACACAACTAGGAAGTACCAAAGATTAGAATCATAACAAAGCGTTCATTTCTGTGTGTCTTACTTAGTCAAAGGAAAACATGTTGATGAAATCTTTGCAGACTCACGATAAAACGAACGCATATATGTATGTGTATGAAAGTAAAAGACCACAAATAAACCTGACTTGTGCGATCTTTGAGAGATTTTTTCAAAACAAAATTTCAAGTTTTTTAATTTTCACAAAATAACCCTATAATTTTTTTTATGCGAAAATTCGATTGCGCGCATTGCCGAACCTTGAAAATGCTCCTGGCCTTGTTTCAGGGAAGAGGTGTGTGAAGCGAAAATAGGCTCATTCAGTCTGTGCTTATCAAGGGTCTAAAATTGGCATACCAACACGTGAGGATTAACATTTGAGGACCGACATTCGAGGACCGACATTTGAGGACCGACATTGTATTCAATACAATATATACTAGCAAACAATAAGTTTGATGATTGGGAATTATTTAACCAAGACGATGATGAAAATTAATAAATTTTAAAATAAATAGGATTTCTCAAATGTTAATCCTCACGTGTTGGTACGCCCTAAAATTTGCCATTCTGAAAATTGCCAAATGGGAAGTTAGTACATGTCGGATTTTCGCTTCACACTCTTATTTCTCTGAATCAGCGTTAAGGAAGCACTTTCAAGATTCAGAAATGCGCGCAATCGATTCCCCGCATCAAATTACCCTCAGAAATATGATTTTGAGGGTAAAATTTTAAAATTTTTCGATTTTCGCTTCAATACACACCTCTATTTCCCTGAATCAGGGTCATGGAAGCATTTTCACGCTTCGGGAATGCGCGCAATCGATTTTTCACATGATCTTACGCCTATATAGGCTGTTTTGGCAAAAAAATTTCAGAGATTAGTCCCTAATTCTTCCCCCTTTAATATCCTTATATTCTTAATTTTATCGATGTCAAACCAAGAAAATCTTGAATTGGATCCTTTTTTACTACGCCAAAAGAAGCTCTGGCAGATTTTGGATTTAATTTATTGCAAAACCAGATAGACTGGGTAGTAGGTGAGTTACAGCAACACTTGCAGTTAAAATCGGCCTGATTTCTGTAACAATAAGCCATAGGTGACATCATCATAGGTAAAATATATCATAGGTGACACACAGCACCTGCAAGCAGCGCCGCTTCGTGGTGCTGCATTTGGAGTAGTAGGTACCAAAAATCCTGAGCCCCTGGGTAAAATCGGCTCTTTTTCAAATTAGCGCGAAAACTTCTTTTTACTTTATATTGGAGGTTTTACAACCGGGAAATCGATTAGAAATGGTTTCAGGGGCTAAAAAATTTTTCTTGACCCAATACCGCAGGGTTTTCAGCAGAAACACCTGCGGAAAATGAAAATTTTTGAAATTTTTTGTCGGTTTTGACTAATTTGGGGCTTTTCCATTCGGAAAACACGATTCCGAGCGATTTGAGCCGTTCCGGACCGTATTCGACTAAGTTTTTGCGGAGATACCCCGTAAGAATATCTAGATAATTTATTATGTTTATAAAAGCATTATATGTACATACAAAAATGCATAAAATTATTTTTAGGATATTTTAAAAAAATAATAGGACATTTCTAGACAATATAAAAAAGTTGGTGCAGGAACAAGTGGCGCAAAATTCAGCATAGGGTTCGACCTTCGGAAGTCAAAATTTGATTTTTATCAAATTAAAAATTTTTTAAACAAGCCCCCTTAAAATTACGCGTAAAAATTTTGCCTACCTTTATTTTTGATAAATATGTACCCTATACTAGGGGTGTGCATTTCAAAGGGGGAGGGGGTAAGGGCAAAAGTTGCCCCCTGCCGACTAGGGCAAGATTTGTCCCAGTGCAAAAATTTTATTTTTACCCCACCCAAGTTTTGCCCCCATGAAAAGTCTTGGACTTTTGCTCCACTTAAGTTTTTGGTAGAGCAAAAAAAAATAAAATTTTTGCCCCATTCAAAATTTGGGTGGGGCAAAAATAAATTTTTTCCCTGTGGCAAAACTTGAGAGGATCAAATTAAGAAAATTTTGTTATTTTTTGACGATGGGGGGCAATTGTCCTGATTGCTTCCTTCCCCTGGCTACGATCCTGCCCTGGGGATAAAAATTGGATGGGGCAAAAATAAAATTTTTGCCCTGGGGTAAAATTTGGGTGGGGAAAGGTTGCCCTATGCTTAAAAAAAGGTTGCCTTGTCCCGTGCCTCCTTCTTTATCCTTGTCCTCATTGCACACCCCTACTCTATATAGATAATTACTCCTAGTAGGTGGAACGTATGGAGATCGAATCCTCCCCTTTCAAAATGGATTTTGTTCCATTTTCTCCTGCACCAGTTATGTTATTTTTTTTATCTTGAAGAATTACAAATTGGAATGCACCTTGGACAATCATCCATGCAACCAGTACCTTGAACACAGCCTAAAATTTGACCCTGTGGGCATGAAGTGACCGGAGTTATACAAACTCCTTGAGGAGTTTTGGCCTAAACAAATTTATGTAAGCCTTTTTTCTTGAAATCTAATCTCTACCTGTCCATCAGGGCAATGACATTTTCCCAAATTTTCTATCATTTGCTCTGGGCAAACACATTTTCCCTCGTTATTCTTATCCTCAACAAACCCATTGACACATTTGCATCTAGCAAAGAAAGACATCATAACGCATTTTCGATTCACATCATTTCCACATTGCTGCCCTATTTGGATTTCATTACCACACAAATTTCTTGACTTAAATATAGGTCTGAAATTATTTGGATCAAATTCCGCTTGTGGCAATTTTGCATATGATTGAAATAAATTCATGGAATACAAGAAAACAAGTAATAAAAACATAGTTAATAGCAATTTTTAAATAAAGTTTTGATGGAAAATTTCAAGCTTTTAAGCTATGAATGTTAACAAACAAGTTAATATTTATTGTTTATTTATACCGATTAAAGAATGAATAGGGACAGGCTTTTTCCTTTGTTATCGTTAAGTTTTATTTATTCAAGTCAAAACATGTTTACACTGTATACAAATTAAAGATTAAACAAAATGTTATATTGGACCAGTGGCGTGGCCAGGATTTTTATGCTAAAAATTTTTTTGCTTGAAATATAAGTAAGTATATCGAGTATTCGAATCAATCATTTTTTAAAATTTTTTTAGATATACAGTCGACTCTCGCTTTAAGCCCCCCCCCCCGCAACACGCGGTCTTATGCAAAATGTAGCTGTGACGTTCCCCTAACTCCTGCAAAAAACCGTTTTGAAAAATTCTCTGTAGATTCCGAGTTATGGCTCTATGAAATTTTTTGATGAAAATCGACGATTTTTGGTCATTTTTTAGTGAAAACTAAAAAATGCCCAAAAATTGCCGATTTTCATCAAAATATGCCTAAAAATTGCCATTCTTCACTAAAAAAGACCAAAAATCGTCGATTTTAATCAAAAAATTTCATAGGGCTATATCTCGGAATCTACAGAGAATTTTTCAAAACGGTTTTTTGCAGGAGTTAGGGAAACGTCACAGCTACATTTTGCATAAGACCGCGTGTTGCGACTCATCAACTGTAAAAAGTTAGAGCGGAAAAACTCGTGTCTCTCAAATTTGCATTCTCCAGAAAAAATACAAGTCGGGTGAGCTCCGGGGTTGAAAACTAACGCGAAACGTGCGCCATTGCATGGGAACAACTTTTAAAAAAACCGCATCGAAAAATATTTTATCCTTATAGAGATATGGCACTTTGACTGCCGATCAGTAGGTCAACCGGCGTCTACGGGTTAAAGCGAGTTTTTTTACAAACTCAAGCGGATTTCTCCGGAAATACAAGGCCAATCCTGATGGTCTCGGTGTCATTAGAAAGTTGGTTTTCGTAGCAATCGAATGACACCAAAATCATGCCATCACTCTTTCTGGTTGCGGAGATACAGTCAAATCTAGCTTTAAAGAGGGTGCATTTTGCAACCATTTGGCCCAAATGATTTGGGAGAAAAATTTTTTTGTAAAATGGGGATAATTTGATGCGAGAAATCGTTTGCGCGCACTCCCGAAGCGTAAAAACGCATCTTGACCAAGTTTTCATGCCCTGGCACTCCAAAGATATCTGATAAGTCCGGTTTCGTGGATAACGAACGAATCACCTCGCCCAGAACCAATACGAGCGCTATTTTTAGCCTGGTTCGGATTCAGGGTCGTCAGAGGCGGTTCTAATTACATTCACATGAGAATCATAGGGCTCTTTAGAAATCTTATCCTCTTTATACTTCTAATCTTGCTAAAAATGTTGGGTTGCAGATGGGGATGGGTGAAAAGAAGCGACGAAAAAAGAAGAAAAAAGTCAATTTTTCACTAAAACTTGGCCAAGATGGTGTTTTTACGCTTCAGAAGTGCGCGCAATCGATTTCTCGCATAAAATTACCTCCATGCCCATGATCTGGTTATGTCGGTGAAAATAAAATTTTAAAAAAACTGATGACGGTCCCCAGTAACGTTTTTCCGTCCTTCATGAGACGACGGTTGTCCTAGAACTCATATTTCAAGTATCTCATAAATTTAATTTGTTGAACGCGCAAAAACAAAACACATCTTATTGCCTTACACTGTTTTGCCCAATGAGATTTTTTATTTTATTTTTGAAACAACAAAAATGGTCTTACTCTATATACGAGCTTGCACAATTTAGTGACTTTCCATTAATTGGTGTATGTGCGAAGAGAAAGAATTTGGGCTGTTGCAAAGGTTTGTATTACAAACACACCGAAGAGTATATTCCACTTCAGGTACTTGTCTAGCAGAGTTGAACTTTGGACTCCAGACTTTGGGCCAGCCGTACCTCTAAAATCACCATAAAAAATTGGCAAGAAAATGAAAAAATGATAGCCCTTTCTTTTTGTGTGCTAAATATCAGTCGAAAAAGAAAAACTTATTGATCCCGTTCCAGAAACACATTGAGCTACTCTCGGACTAGGGGGATGGGGCACAACAAGCCGCGAGTCCCACGTTCCATACCCCACTCGAGGCGTTTCTGGAACAGGGACATGGTCATTATTAAAGCAATTTTTAAAAACTTTAAATAATAATATACCTCAAACATGCATGTGCTGAGCATAGAATAGATATGATCGTTATCTTCAAAAAACTTATCAAATGGCTTATCCATTTCTTCGGCTTTGAGCCCATCTGCAACGCTATCGACTAGATGTCTCGAATCCCTGATAAAAGGAAATACTGAGCAAAGCACATATTCGTCATCTTCAACGATAATCATCTCTTTTGTCTAAATCGAAGATTGTAATCGAAATGAATAGAGGATGTTCCTGTTAGGGTATTGGGGTGATAAGGATAAAAGTAGCGGTATCCCACTTCATCCAATGGACACTTCATTCAACAAGGACATTTCATCCAATCAGGACACTTCATCAAATGGACTCTTCGTTCTTTGGATGAAGTGTCCTCATTGTACGAATGTGTCTCATTGGACGAAGTGTCAGCATTTGATGAAGTATTTTTATTCGATGAAGTGTACTTATTGGATGAAGTGTCCCAGTTGGACAACTCAACCCACGGACAACTCAACCCAAACAACTCAACCCATTTTTGGTGAAAACAAGACAAGGGGAGATACAGAGCGATCATTTTGGTCTGCAACATCAATGTTTTTAGTCGTTCTCGCACCTCCTCTAACGAATTTCTATGCGGTTTTTTTTAAATTGTAACTGAACAATGACCGAATAAGTGTTGATAAAAATTTTCGAAATCCGTTGATCCTAACATAACATTGTCAAAAATTCCTTTGAAGTTTTCAAAGTCAATTTTCTCCACCTTAACAAAATGTTAGAAATTTAATTTTGTATGAAAATACAGAGCTTTAGTCCCTCTAACACATGCAAAAAACCGTATATCAAAATTATTTAACCATGACGAGATATTTGACTTTGAAGTTGATAGTCAAAAAATGAAGCAAAAACAAAATGACGCACCCGGGAATCGAACTCTGACCTTCTGACTGCTAGACGAACGCGCTAATCACTACACCATGTGTCAAAAATTACTTTGAAACATTGTCAAAATGTGATGATGGTGTAGTGATTAGCGAGTTCGGCTAGTAGCCAGAAGGTTGAAGGTTCGATTCCTGGGTGCGTCGTTTTGTTTTTGCCACATTTTTTACTATCAGCTTCAAAGTCAAATATCTCGCCATTGTTACATAATTTTTATATACGGTTTTTTTGCATATGTTAGAGGAACTAAAGCTCTATATTTTCATAAAAAATTAAATTTCTAGCATTTTGTTAAGGTGGAGAAAATCGACTGTGAAAATTTCAAAGTAATTTTTGGCAATGTTGGGATCAACGGATTTCGAAAATTTTTATCAACATTTATTCGACCATTGTTCAGCTACCATTTAAAAAACCGCATAGAAATTCGTTAGAGGAGGTGCGAGAACAACTAAAAACATTGATGTTGCAGACCAAAATGAACGCTCTGTACAAATGTGTCTCATTGGACGAAGTGCTATCATTGGATGAAGTATCCTTGTTGAATGAAGTGTCCAGTGAACGAAGTGTCATCATTGGATAAAGTATCCTTATTGGATGAAGTATCCCAGTTGGATAAACTGTCCATTGGATGAAGTGGGATACCGCCAAAAAGTTGTCCCCAGCCCGGGGTGCAAAAGTTGTTCCAGGAAAACAATTATGATTTTTATACCACTCAATTTTTGTTCCAAAACAAAAAGTTTCGATTTTTTACCCATCCAACTTTTATCCCATGAATAAAAATTTTTCTCAAAATGGTGATGCTAAAATGTTGAAAAATTTTACTTCTTTATTTGTCTGGTAGCACTTGAGTGAATATATTCCGCTAGCCAGTGACAAAAAGAAGATAGGGAACATGCAAGAATTCATATGGGAAACAAAAATTGAATTACAAGCAAGCTCGTATATACCTAGCCTAATGAAAATGAATTTTCTGAAGAAGAGTACTAATTTTTATATCCAAGCTTCTTTGTGCATCTTAATAATCTTTTCTTTTTCAGCATCTTCATAATGAAGCCCATTCGCTTTGGATAACGCCTCCTGTTATCTCTGCGTTTGACCATAGTTGACAAGAACATACAGGAAGTGATTTATAGGATTAGGGGTAATTCTAGACGTACTCCAGGATTGCTGTATAGCACTTCAATTAGACAAATGAAAGATGCTTTGACAAAGCTCCTTTAGCACGATATTTTTACATTATTAATCCTGGTCAAGCATCCGTAGAATTTTAGTTAAAGTTAAAAATAAATCAAGCTTTTAGAATGAATTAATATCAACCTTTAGTCGTTGTCTAGACACGGCGGGCAAAATTTTGATTTATTTCATGCAAATTTAAATATTTTAGACGAAAGTTCTCAATAACTCTCATTAGTAACATATTTTGAAGCGTTCTACGAAAAAATTTTTGAAAAATTCAGAGAAAAAATTTTTTACATTGTTTAAAAAAAGCGACACATTTTCGTGATTCAAGTTTTTGGTCAAAATCGATAAACGTGCCGGTATCTAATTACAGGGTGAGGTAAACAAGTGCACTTTTTGTGATTTTTGGGAATTGAAATTTTTTTCTAAAAATGACACCTCTAGGGGTAAGCTTATGTGGGGAATCGATTGCGCGCACTTCCGAAGCGCGAAAACCAAAAATGCACTTTTTGCCTTACCCTGATTATATTTTAAGAAACAGAAGAGATTATTTATAAAGACGTCAAAAGTGGATCTTTCGACTTTTATCCGATAAACATATTTTTATAAATGTCGAGCAAGAATCCAAAATAAGTACAGTTGAGTCTCGATATGAATTCGATATAGCGGTATCCCTCCCCCCGAGGGGGGAAGGGATACCGCTATATCGAAAGATCAACTTTTGACAAAAAGCATCAGAATACAGATACGCAAAAATTTTCATCCAATTTGGATGAGAAAATAAAAAATCGAATTTGAGCGGGGATCGACCGCGAATAACCTATTATCTGCACCCCTCCCCTTTAACAAGAATCACATGCTCGAACGCGCTACCATTGCGCCACAGAGTCATGTTCAACAACGGATCCAACAAACTATAGATATAAATGGAGTAAAATTCTCGTTTTATAATCTATAATCTTTTGCCTTTCACTTTTTCTTCATAATATTTCAAGCCTGTTCTCGAACTGTCAAATAAGAGCAGGTGTATGGCATGTAATTCCAAATATTAATTAAAAGTATCCAAATCTGGCAACATTTTGATTAACACTGTTGTCATTCGGCATCATAGATTGTCGTCAAAAAGGTGTATGACAGTAATTTCAAGTATTAATCAAAAGTATCCATAACTGGCAACATTTTAATACTGTTACCATTCGGCATAATAAAGTGTCGTCAAAAAGAAGTACTCTCCTTATTAGCTTATTCATATAACAACAAAGGTTCGAAAAAGTGATGGTTTTAACTAATCTTAAAGTGACACTGATTTTAATCTATGCTATACCTTCAATAATTTTGTATATTTTTATAATTATTCTAGTTTCAAAACGAATCCGAGCCAGAATGGAACCGTTTACATCACATTTTTATAAACTTTTTGTTATAAACGGATGTTTTGTAAGTCATGGAATATATATTCTAGAGATGTGTTTAAGAGATACTTTCTTGAGTGTTCAAAGATTGACTTAAACAGTTCGAGCGGGCTTCAAGTCATACTTGAGCAGAGGGTCAAGAAATGGACCTCTCCATCGTAAATTTTCCGGATTTTCCCCTACCCCCCTCCTCTAAGAAAAAAATCGGATTTTTGAGCTTCGAACAAGGTTTTAAATTTTTGCAGGAACTCGGATTGACTTGAAATGACTTTTAAAAATTTTCCCATGCGCTAATCTCACTAAATAAATTCAACTTGGAGCCCGCTCGAACAGTTTAAAGGGGGGGGTCCAACTTACGGCCGGGTAGAAAATTTAAAAATTTTTTTTTAAAGTGACCCTTTAGGGGTAATTTTATGCGAGAAATCGATTTTGCGCATTCCCGAATCTTGAAAACGCTTCCTTGATCCTGATTCAGGGAATGGGGTGGGTGTTTTGAAGCGAAAATCAAACATTTTCGGATTTTTATGAGAAAATCGTCGATTCTTAGGTTTTTCTAGGCGAGGAATCGATTGCGCGCACTCTCGAACCGTGAAAACGCTTTCTTGACCCTGATTCAGGGAATGGGTGGGTGTTTTAAAGCGAAAATTAATCTATTTACGTAAAGAGAGTTATATAAACGTTGTTAGAGTTAATTTTTATTATAAACAAATGTGTTCGCGCGTGCTTTATTTGTTTGGTTTTTCCCTGAATCAGGGTCAAGGAAGCATTTTCACGGTTCAGGAGTGCGCTCAATCGATTCCCCGCATAGAAAAACCTATGAATCGACGATTTTCTCATAAAAACCCGAAAATTTTTTGATTATCGCTTCAATACACCCATCCCATTCCCTGAATCAGTGTTAAGGAAGCGTTTTCACGGTTCAGGAGTGCGCTCAATCGATTTCTCGCATAAAATTACCCCTAAAGGGTCATTTAAAAAAATTTTTTTAATTTTCTACCCGGTCGTAAGTTGGACCTCCCACACCACCTCCAAAGTTGGTTCACCATGAACATGAAAAAAACGAATAGTAAATCGATAGTTCCCACTATCCTGAGCAACTTTTATATTGGGTGTTTGGTCAGGCGATCGTTCATTCTCAAGTTCTATTCAAAACAAGTTCTTCAATAAACATAAGGGTACCCCCTTATGGTCATAAAAAAATCGACGATACTTGATGGTCACAATTTTTTTCCAGACCAAGTTAAAAACGTACTAGGGGCTATATTAATACGATAAAAGTAGATCAGAAGTCGCAATTCGCTCATTGAAGCGAAAAAAATGACCCCAAAAACTCAAAAAATATTATCTAATTCCAGGTGCAAAAAAATTGTTACTCATGATGAATTCGAACCTGAGACCTTGTGGACATAAAAATAACTGTTTATCCACTCGGCCACGTAGGCAATGTTTTGAAAAGTTGCTCAAATAACTCAAGATATAGATTTATATCTATTTATCGAAAATAGCCCCTATACAAGGGAAATCTGTTTTTGAACAGAACTTGAGAATGAACGATCGCCTGACCAAACACCCAATATAAAAGTTGCTCAGGATAGTGGGAACTATCGATTTACTATTCGTTTTTTTCATGTTCATGGTGAACCGATTTTTTCTATATAGTGGAGGTGGTGTGCCTCCCCCCTTTAACACTTGTCGCCTGGGACCTTTGAGTGTTCAAGAAAGCGTCTCTTAAAGGGCCAGTCCACTTTTGAGCCAAATTTTTGTTCAAAAGTGGAAAAGAAAGTTCACGTTGAAGCAACCACTTTTTGCTTTGGAAGTAAATTTCAATTCGATAACCCTGAGAAGATATTTGACATACAAAATTGCATAAAAGTTTTAAACGTGTTTGTGTATTGAAGCGAAGCGATCCTTCATAGTGCAGTGGTAATGTGCTTGACTTTGACTTTAAAAGGCCGAGAGTTCGATTCCCCGATCGAAATAACTTTTTTGCCTTTATAATTTGAAAATTGATTTGAGTTATTGAAACGAAAGCCTTAGATTTGAATTTAAACGGCATCAAAGGCTTTCATTTCAATAACTCAAATCAATTCTCAAATTATAAAGGCAAAAAAAGTTATTTCGATTGGGGAATCGAACCCTCAGCCCTTTAAAGTTGAAGTCAAGCACATTACCACTGCACTATGAAGGATCCCTTCGCTTCAATACACAAACACATTTAAAATTTTTATGAATTTTGTATGTCAAATATCCCCTCAGGGTTGTCGAATTGGAATTTACTTCCAAAACAAAAAGTGGTTGCCCCAACGTGAGCTTTCTTTTCCACTTTTGAAAAGTGGACTGGTCCTTTAAATCTTTAGGACCTTATAAGATGGATCACAGTGTACTGGGAAATCCGTGTTGATCAAGCGACATGGTTTTTCTGGTTTTATGAAATGATGAGAAACAAGGGTTTTCTGTTGACATTTATGGTCTGGCTGTTGTATTATTCGTTTTATGGACAAGTTACAACTTTTTTCTTTATTACGCTAAATCGGTTTACTGCCATTGTTTTTCTACTTGATCACAAACAAGTAAAGAGTGCTCTAAAAAAAGCCATTTTAGCTCATTTTTCGACTATTTCGAATGGCTCTCTCTCACATTCACAGAGGTATCCCTGAGTGATTGTATGAAGGAAAAAAGCTTTTCTCCTTCCTTACCACGCAGGGATGCTGCCACTATAAATGTGGGAGCCAGAGAAAGTTTTCTAAGAATAAGGATGCACGCTAACCGTCTCGAACAGGTGGTCGAGACGCTAAATGTCTCGAGTTCGAGATCAATTCGAGACGGTGTTTCGAATTCGTCTCGACCTGGTTTGAATTGGTTTGTATATTGATACGAAAACTCGATTTTTTTAAAAACGTGTCTAAATGGGTCGAGCGATAGCTCAAAAAATTCCTTAGTGCATTCTGACTAACTTTAGTTTTCACCACTTTTTATGAAAACCTTTATGTTTCGAAGAAAAACTGTTTGTTTTTTTGCTCGAGCTGTTGAGTTATGATATCAAAAAGTTTATCAGGTTTTTCTTCGAAACACACAAGTTTTCATAAAAAGTAATGAAAACTAAAGTTACTCAGCATGCTCTAAGGAATTTTTTGAGTTATTGCTCGATCCATTTGGACAGATTTAAAAAATCGAGTTTTCGTGTCAATAAACAAACCAATTCAACTCAGGTCGAGACTCAATTCGAGACTCCGCTCGAATTGGTCTCGAATTTGAGACGTTTAGCGTCTCGACCACCTGTTCGAGACGGTTAGCGCGCAGCCTAATTCCCCTTCCCACTCTAGGGTAATTGTGTACTTTTACGATTTTGAAATTTTTTGATAAAATGACCATTTTTTTCAATTTTTCGTTAAAAATTTCTAATTTTTCAATACCAAAAATGCTTATTTTTGGCCAAAAATCGCAATTTTTAGGCCTAAAAATACCATTTTTGGCCAAAAATTGGCTTTTATGGATCGTGCCCACTCCCCCCCCCCAAAATGAATCCTGCCGCCTTGAAGTCACGATTGGGTTTTATATATTTTTGCTACAAACTTTAGTTTTGGAAACGCTTGTTTACCATTTCTGTCGTCATCATATTCCTAATTCCTCTTCCTTTTACATGGCATTTAATCGCGAACGGCGGAATAATTTACAAAGACAATATAAGCGACCCCAGTTCGGCTTATTCATTTGATGCCGTCATTCCAGGCATTCCCGAACTTCGAAATTCACTTTACGAATCGATATTTTGCTGTGTAGCTGCCATTACGGGGTTGTTTATGAACCTATCTGTTGTGATATCTCTTTGGAAACATAGAAAGTCGACTGCGAATGTGCAAGAATCTTCAACCAAAGACAGCGAGGTTAAGTTATTCGTTTTTGCCGTGCTTCTTTTTGCGGTTTTGGTGTGCGAAATGGTTGTTCAAGTAAAGTTTTTTTTAATTTTCTGACCCTGACCTCGACCAATATAAGGCTTATATAAGTTTATAACCTTATCAAGGGCGGTCCCAGGGAGGGGGGGGGGGGGGGGAGTCGGGGTACTCCCCTCATTCCGGTCGAAGACGAAAAAAAATATAAGGGTAACCCCTTATCTTTTCTATTTAAATCCATTTGTGTGTCCGTATATATCAACGATCCACGTGACCTAAAATCCGATCGCATAACGGCTTACACCAATCGATAGGGGAGGATAAAAAAATGGGAGTTGGGAAAGAAAATTTTTGATTTTGACCACCGAAAAAATTTTTTAGGGAGTTCCAAAATGACGTTTTTTGGCTGAAAAACGTGTGTGTCATTGTGTGTTTGTCCGTAACACTTTATAATCAGGCTAAAGGAGATTGATTTTTGTTGAAATGATTGAAACGCTTTTGTGACCAAGAAAATCATGAAACATTTTTGTGACCACGAAAATCCGTAACGCTTTGTGTGTGTGAAAGTGTCAAAATTAAGCACTCGGAAACACTTGAAACACTTAGGGGCACTCGGAAGCAATCGAAGGCGCTCGGAAGCGATCTTAAGCACTCGGAAGAGCTCGGAGACTCTCGGAAGCACTCGAAATAACTCAGAGGTACTCAGAAGCGCTCGGGGGCACTCAGAGCGCTCGGAGGAGCTCAGAAACGCTCGGAAGAACTCGTAAGCACTCAGAGGAGCTCGGAAGAACCCAGAGGTACTCGGAGGCGTTCAGAAGAACTCGGAAGCAATCGGACCAGGGCGAAGATCTCGTTCAGAGCGCTCGGAGACTTATCGATCTGATCGGAAAATCTCCTCTCCCTTCTGAGCGCGATAGCGCTCGGTCACCCAGTTTATGTTTATTAAATTTGTGAAGATTTTAGTAAAAAATTTTAATTTTTGCACAAAATTTTACCCAATTTTTATTCATTTTTCCTTAAAAAATTCTTCCCCAAAGTCGAACTTAAGTTGTACCACCTCGCTTGAGGTGATGCTGTTCTAAGTCGAGGGAAGGGTTAGGTAGGGACCTAGCCCGAAGGAAGTGAGGATTGGACAGCGTAAGTAATGTGGAAGCGTGTACAATAAACCAATGCGAATTCGAAGTAGTTAATCAGCATTTTATTTTATAAAGAAGCCTCAAGAATTATAAAAATTATAGAAATCATAAATGTCATCGGATAAAACAGTTCAATGAAGTAACGATCGAAGCGAGGCATCAGTGGCAGGCATGGATTCTCTGCCCTGATCAACGTTGGCGGACTCAGTCTCAAAACTTTCCGAAACTGACTTACCCCAAACCTTCAACGCAGGATTGCGATGCGCTTGTCTCGAGCTTCTTTTTAGGGCAGTATAGCTTTTCGTACAATTGTGGTTCGTACAAACTTTACGTACAATTGTTCTGTACAATTATTTTTCGCACGAACTTTTCGTTGTACTAACGAAACTCGTACTAACGCAAAATAATTCTACGAAAAGTACCATATGAAAAGTTCGTGCGAAAAATAATTGTACAGAACAATCGTACGAAAAGTTATACTGTCCTAAAAAGAGGCCAAGGACTTCCCCCCCCCCATTCCTGAGCTCCAGGACCGCCTCGAACCTTATATACCTAAGCTTATATAATCGTTTATCCATATTATTATATCTATTATTAGTTAGAATTCCGCCTTCGACTAGCTTCTATGTCAGACGACGAATTTTATTCCTTTTACGAATTTCATGTTTATTTCACCGATTTCTTATGCCTCTCCCCTCCGTGGACTTTACTACTTTTAAGCAGAGCTACACGAGAAGAATTCCTAAGAGCGATTCATTTTCCTAATCCATTTATTAGTTCATCCAACTCGGCGGTTACACCAATCAATTGGATAAATCAAGTTTAACATAAATACTTCTTCAAAATTCCGGGATATTCTATTATTTTAAGTTGTGCTAAGCAGCTTTCCAAAATTTTTTTTTAAAAAAAGTTGTTTTATAAAAAGAAATAAAGTTGTGATAAATTATAGGCAAGATTAAAAATTCAAATTTTAATGTGAACTTGGCTCAGTGGTAATGCTGCCGGATTTGAATCTAATGGTCTCGGGTTCGAATCCCACCTGAGTTGATTTTGCCTCAAAAATAAATCTATATTCTATGCCATACAACTTTTTTTCAAAATTTTTTTTTGAAAATTTGTCCATTATAACTAGACGATTCTGCATTATAACCACTCTCCAGAACGAGATAAAAAAAAGTCGCTCATAAGGCACAGTCGGTAGCGTAATAGTCATTGATTTTTCTACTCCGTATATCGCTGGTTCAATCCTTATCTGAGTCGAATTGTTTTTACACAATGAATTTTCCAAAAATGTCTTCAAATTGTCTGCTTTTTTGAAAAAAAAACTCATTTTGGAAAAAATCCAAGCGATGAACTGCATTTTAGCCGAAAAAGACTTCGAATTTGTGCGCAATGAATTTGATTCACGAAACCGTTTTTATAAACCGAAAAATTTCTTCCTAATAAAGAATTTATTTTCAACAATTAATAAACAACTTATACATTGTGAACCAAATATAAATAGTGAGCAACGTTTTAACTTTCATAAACTTTACAAAATTTAACAAAGCTTTGAGAAATTTTTTCAGCGTTAACAAGTTTTTTCACACAAAAAAAGTAATTTTTTATAAACCGAAAAATTTCTCAGCGGCAATATTTACAGTATATACTATGTGGAAAAGAATACAACAACAAAAATATGATACAATATATTACTGATGACCGAGAAGGTTTCCTTGATCGGTGAATTTCTTGAGATAGTAGTCGGCGAGTGACGTCGTTTCCAAATCATTCATCACCGAGACGACCGCCTCGTTTCGTTCTGCTTCTTGATCTCGAGGCGCACCAATTTGAATGCGTCGGAAATCGTCCTTCTTGTGGCGCTCGTTAATAGCATGTTCTACCAAGACCTTTGGAATATTGTAATCGTCACCAGAAAACAACTAAAAAGTGAATTTTTAAAACGAAAATAAATTTTTTTGTACCCAAATTGAATTTATCCCAATTTTTAATTCAACATTCTAAATTTAAATAATTTTTAAGGAAAAAGGCTACAGGGTGTTCCAAAAAACCGCCATTTGGTAATTTTTTGGCAAAAATGTTTCAAAAGACTCATTAGGGGTATTTTTATGCGAGAAATCGATTGCGCGCATCGAAAAATCTTGAAAACACCTCCCAGACCATAAAATATAAAATTTTCGTATTTTTTCAGTTATTTTTGGTAGGAATTCCTACTTGAAAATAGGATATTTCATGTTATAGGAGGCGTCTTCAAGGCTTATCAATGTGCGCAATCGATTTCTCGCATAAAAATACCCCTAATGAGTAATTTTGGAAGAATTTTTTTGAAAAATTTTCGCCAAAAATGACCAAATGGCGATTTTTTGGAACACCTTATACTTCCGATTTATTTTTGGACCCAACAATTTACTATAACTCCAATTTTTAGCCTTAAAAAATCGAATTTTGGCCCATTATGGATTCAAAACTCGACTAATTTTTTTAAACTAAAGAACGAATTTACCTCTCATTTTTTGGAATTTTTGGAGGTGTCACAGTGTGAATAGTGAGAAAATACACCGCCAAGTATTTGCCAATTAACGGGCATCAGTTGTAGGTCTCGGTAGCACAATGGTAGTGCACTTAGACGGTAGCCAGGAGGTCCGGGTTCGAGTTCCGGTCGGGTCCGAAAACTTTTGCCCAATTTCATATTACAACGAATTTACCTTTTCAAGAGGCAAGTGTTCCCACGGGCATACACAAAGCGGTGAGCCATATGGATCGGGATTCTCGATGCACCACACATTATACCAGTTATCGTCGAATAAATGTCGATGTGTCACAGAGTAGGAAACACCGTTTCTATAGTTAAAGTATGGGAAAAGATTGTGATTTAAATGCTTTTCCGGATCAATCCAATTATATCTTTCTGGCTGAGTCTTCCACCTGCAAATAAAATTTGTGGTCAAGTACATATGCTCATTTTCATGACAACTACAATACACCGCCCCCTCCAGTTCCCGGGGGAGGGACAGTGACATAACCAGAAATTTCAGAAGGGAGGGCACATCACCTTGGCCCCAAATTTTTTTACTGAAAACACTCATTATTAAGCGAAAAAAGCTCAGAAATTTCGATTTTCGACGAGAATTTTGTTGAAATCGTTGAGTCAAAGCAAAAACTAGTTCTGCAGGCAAATTTTTTTTGAAAAATGCTTGTTTATATGCTAAAAATGGAGAACTTTTGGCTTAAAAAATGTCAAATTTTGGACTTTTTTGTTGACAAATGGACAACTTTGGTGAAAAACGAATTTTCAATTTTGACAATTACAATACCGTACATATGCTCATTTTTCATGGCAACTACAATACTGCATTTTTAGGTTAAAAACAAGAATTTTCAAAAAAATTACGAATTTTGGTTTAAAAACTCAAATTTTGTACAATTTTGTTGAAAAAATGATCATTTTTGGTGACAAAATTGTCTAAAAGTTATTCATTTGTAGTGAAATATCATAATGGAGGACCATTAGGATTTGTGAAATGTTTTTCAAAAATTGTGGGTAAAAACATAAGGGGAACCCTTAGAAAGAATTTCAAAATTTTTTCAAAAAGATGGGGGCACCTATCCCCTTTAGTTACGTCACTCTGAGGGGGTCTGGCTACGCTGATTAGGCGCAAAAAATTTACTGCTCATAATTTTTCATAAAATTTTTCGATTACTTAATTTTTGAAGTCAAAAAATTTATGAGACTCAATTTTTAAACAACACAATTTTCTAGTTAAGAAATTTAGGAGAAAACCCACCATCGGGTATATTCATCCAACTGTCGCTGAATCGAGTCATCTTCACTTTTTGGAATGCGCGGAAATTCAGGCGCGCATGGATTGAACACATTTTTGTTCTTCAACAATTTAGCGGCTGCTCGAAAAACTTCTCTGAACTTTTTCTTAATGAAGGTCGAATAAGTTCCATCTGGGTCTTCAACCAAGCCGATTGTATCGGAGCAGAATACATCGAACATAATAGGATGGCGCTTCATCTTTGTCAGCAGGTACTAAAAACAGGCACATACATATCCAGTAGGGGGGGGGGAGCACTAATCCATAAGGGTGGGTGATTTTTGTGATGTTTTCGTCTACTTGGGCGGGCAGATGAAACTTTTTCTAGCTAAAAATGATCATATGAAAATCTATAACATACAGCAGTTCCAATTTTCGTCTCAGCGGTCTCCATCTTAATCTTCATCAATGGACGATTGTCGTAAATATGCGTGATCTTGTAAAACTCTTCATGGTAGATCGCTTTGAAACGAATCCAATCACCTGGTTCATAAGTCTTTCGCAAAAACTCAGCATATTTTCCCAAACGTATCTCAAAGTTTGCGTATTTTCTAGAATAGACTTTGCCCGATGCCAAAATGAAACCAATACCGACTTTGATATCTGGCTAAAATGAAATATTTGTGCTACATTCGAAAAAATCGGTACTACTAAGCATTAGCTGCCACAAATGACAGGGCTAATTCGAAAAAAAATTTTTTCATAAAATTTTCCAAAAAAACCCTATATGGATTTTTCGATGAAAGGGAATCCAAAAAACGCCTGGAAATTTTTTCTTGATGGATGATATTTTTTCTTGCACCTAAAAAAAACATTTTTTTGCACCTAAATCTCACTTTTTTCTCCTTGATAAGTTCACTAAGTTTTTTCTCCTTGATAAGTTCGACAGAAAAGCCAAACACGTAGAAATTTTTTTATAAAAAAATTTTTCTGTCGAACTTATCAAAGAGAAAAAACTTAGTGAACTTATCAAAGCGAAAAAAAGTGAGATTTAGGTGCAAAAAATGTTTTTTTAGGTGCGAGAAAAAATATCATCCTTTTTTGATCCTATATCAACTAGCAGTTTGGCTAAAAAGGGGTTTTTATGTCAAATTGATGCCAATTTGACCTGAAATTTTGTAATCGGGGGTTACCCTGGAGACTCCTCATATTTGTCTAAGGGGTAAGCTGAACGCAACCAAAAATAGAATTATTGGCTCACAAAACCATCGCTAATCGATTCGTCATAGCCCATTTAAGTCAATTTAAAGTCGAACCGAGCCATATAAAGTAGGATTTAGACCACTAAAAGTTCGATTTTTTAAAGAAAAATGGTGTCATTTTTGTAACGCATTTTTAGCTATGAAGATAGTTTTGAGGCCAATTCGGGTATCCTAATTTGTGTCTTTTCACCCCCTAAAACGCAAACAGATTTATTAAAAAAGCTTATACTTAAAAAGATATGCAGCTTTGAAAAAACCCAATTTTTGGCATTTTTTAGCTTTAAATCGCTCTATCTTCGCAGGGTTAGAGTTTTGGCAGCTAATTTTGTTATTTTTAAAGACAAGTTGGGCATGCTCTTTCCGAATATACCCGACTTTTTTCAATTCTTGATCACCAACTCGTGTTGTTACTTGTTAGTAGTACCAAAAAATCAATATCATACAAAATTCGGCTTATCTCGAGTCGTTGCCTTGACCACTTCAAAACGACCCATACGAGAAGTTGGAGTATAGCGACACCATGCTGCAACACGATGATTAATAAGATTGATTCCATTCATCTTCTGGTACGGGTCCCAAACGAAGGTTCCATGGTAGGAAAAATAAAGTCCAGCGTATTCGGTTGGAGTCAATAGCATCGAGAACTGAAAATTTATCATAAAATTAAACTTATTTTTGAATTAAAAATTTGAATTAAAAAAATTAAAGGCCCAAATTTTCATCTTTTAAATGCTCAAATTAGAATTTTTTGCAGAGATATGTAGATTTTTAGATCATTTTAGAAACATGATGTTATTGCACCTTAGCTTGATATTTTATTGTGCGGATTTTTATTTATTCTATGACGTTAGTTATATGGATACTTATGACTTTGCCTGTTTATTACTTTATGTTACGTGCTTTAATCGCGTATATTTCAATAAACAATAAATATATTCATTTAAAATCAAATTCATAAAAACATGTTCTTCTCAAAAAAAACTCACTAAAACGCTCTTTCTTCCACTTGGTTCAACAACATCCATCGATCTAATCGTATGCCAATGCTTAGCATCACGCCAAGGATAGAATCCAGCAACAACATAGGATCGAGTGAACTCGTTGAAATCCATTTCGAACGTAATAGTCGCTCCTTGCTTCACAACACTTTCTTGGCTGAAATCTCTTCGAGGTAGAATAAGATTGATCACTTCATACGGTGCATCTTTGCTGAAGATTCGACGCTGATCATCGAGGAAAAAGCCGCAGAAGTAAAGTATCTTCTTATGCGTGTGGTCCACACGATGGTACGTCTCGACACGCCTATGTAGTGGCAATTCGTTAAAGGGCACAACCTTGTAGTGGACATCTTTTTTCTCGTAAACCCATGAAAAATTGTCGTCGTGTGGTCTATCCGAATGATGGACAAATTCGTTGCCGTTCCAAGGCGCTTGCATAGCGAGAAAGCTTCTTGGGCAGATATTTACACGTAAATTCCAACGCAACAATGTAACATTGACCTCGGCTTCCGGTTTAAACAAATCTTTCTTCTTCCAAGTATGCCCGATGCTAAAATAAATTGTGGCAATTGGATTTAAAAAACTAAAAAATTTAATACAGAGTAAGCCAAAAAAAAAAACCGTACAATTGCGCTTTTTGATGAATTTTCAATAAGAAAATGTCCAAAAAATCTTCTATTTTCATTCAAAATTCATCTTTTTTGCCAAAAATCGTATTTTTCTGGACATTTTCAGCTAAAAAAAGAGCGTTTTTCAACAATAATTTTCGCACACGCCTGTTCAAAAAACATAAGGGGAATCAAAGGGATTTTTTTCAAAAATTTTTCACCAAAAATGCAAAAGTACGCTTTTTCGGCTCACCCTGTAAAACTAACCTAAATACTCCAGTAGTGGGGAAATTCGTAATTGGAATTTCGAGAAGTCTCGAATCATCCAATTTAACGTTAGTTCCAAAGTTGCTAACATAGAATTGGCGAGGAGTTCCAGAAGAGACGACGACTGGAAGATTAATCTAAAAACAAAACTTAAACACATTATAAAAAGTACCAACATCACTCACCTTATAAAATGGTTCATCCTGAGTCTTCCAAATATTCAATAGCTGGTCTCTGTTCGAATGAGTATATGGTTCCTTTCCTGGAGCATGTCTATAGTAGAGAATCCGATCATAATCATCAACGATGAACTGAATCGATTCGCCAAGATCCAACCTCCCATATTTTCGATCCTTTTCGGAATAAAACTTTGAGTCAGGCAGATGTTCCTTTGCATACTAAAATGATCAATTAGAAAAGTTCAGTTTCGACTTCAGTTCAGTGATGCAATTTTTCGGATGTGATTTGAATATGGATTCAAATTTACATTCAAATCACATCATACATGGGAAAGGGGGGCATGATCCCCCCTTATTCAGTGACTTAATCAGAAATTTCGTAGGGAGACGCATTACATTGGTCCCCAAGGTGATTTTTTCGCAATTTTTTCAAAACTTTCAAAAAATCACCTTGATTTCCCATTATATTTTCAGGTAGGTACACGTGCAAGACTGCCCGCATGCCTGCTATACTACACCAATTTGCATTTTTGATCGCTAATCCCATCCCTTCACACGTATGAATCACATCCGAATTGCTCACTACTGTCTTGCAAAACTTTTTAAATCAAAATATATTTAAAAATTTTTTCTCCCATACTTTTTTGTGGCACTCAATACAAANATTTGCATTTTTGATCGCTAATCCCATCCCTTCACACGTATGAATCACATCCGAATTGCTCACTACTGTCTTGCAAAACTTTTTAAATCAAAATATATTTAAAAATTTTTTCTCCCATACTTTTTTGTGGCACTCAATACAAACCTTAAACTTCTTATAAACATCTGGTGTCACATAATACAGCTTCTCATAGTAGATGCGTCTATCATTCCAAACATTTTCAATGACCATGAACCAAGTCTCTTCCTCCGAGGCTTCATCTTTAGCAATTACAACACCACTATGATTGTACGTTCCATAAATCGTGTGATCAAACCAATCTGGAAGAGGCATTTCAGATGCCAACACGTTCGAATATCGTTCTTTATTTGTTTCCATATCAAATTTTAGCTAAATAATGAAACTTTTCAATGTCAACAGAAAGATTTTTAAACAGGTTAAAATAGACGCTTAATAACGAAACAAATTCTAGTGAAACAACTCAAAAAAGAAAATTAAAGCAATATATTCGAATTCACCTAATCGACGTTCAGGGTCCGCACTAAACAAAGCTATTTGTCGGAAACAAGGCTGTCAAGAGCCGGGCCCCGGTTTTTTACATCAATAAAAAATAAGCCGTAAATTTTTGCGTGATTTTCGCTTCAATACACCGATTCCTTTCCTGAATCAGGGTCAAGGAAGCATTTTCACGCTTCGGGAATGCGACCAATCGATTTTTCGCATAAAATTACCCCTAGAAGTGTTTTTTGAAAAAAAGTTTGAAAAATTTTTTTCCACTCGAACTTGCTGCAAAAGTCAGTCCCCCTTTAATAATAAAATAAGTTTTTAATTTACTTAGAAAAAGGTACAATGTACATATTTCACCTGTTTCTAAATTAAAAACTTATTTTATTATTAACTTCCTACTATTTTGTGCCGTTAAGCTTCATATTTTACCGCTTTTTCCTTTAAAAAATTTACTAATGTTGGTCGTTTCGCTTTTCCAATATAACAGCTCATTAACTTGGGAGATGCTATACCACCCTACGTTATTAAATATCTACCGATATTTTCACATCACGACATTTATCTTGACAACACTCTCGTCGTTATTAACATCTTATATAATACTGAAAAAATCCTCGAAAGCAATGGGATTTTACAAATATGTTTTGCTAAACTCCTTATTATGGAATAATTTCTTGGATACCCTATATTTTTTATATAGTCCAGTGAATCTTTTTCCATATTTTGTATTTTATTCAGCGGGCGTGTTCAAATTTTTATCTCCGAATACTTTTATGGGGGTTTTGTATTGCTTCGGTTTTGGACTGTTTGGAATGGTTCATTCTATGGGCATGGCGTTGTTTTATAGAGTGTCACAGGTTTTCCCAAATACAAAGTTTAGTGCAATTGTCAATGAGCCAAAGAAATTTTGGGTTTTATACGCGACGCTTTTATTGTATATTGAAGGTTTTTGGGCAAGTAAGTATAAAAATTAAGAGTACGTAAAACCGAATTTTTCCAAATTTGTCCATTTTTCAAAATTACTGTAGCCAGGGGCTAGTTGCGCACCGCCGGAAGTCGGAACCGAATCCCGGAACCTGAAATCGGATGTAAAAACTTCCGGCACCAATTCAATTTCTAAAATCGGAACCGAAATTCGAAAATTTACGTTTTCCGGTTCTAACTTCTGGAGGTGCGCAACTGGTCTCAGGTGGCATCTGGCTGCGACTAGTGAAGCGTTGAAATCGGTTGTAGCATCTTGGGTTTAGGGGGTTTTTATGTGGTGTGGATCCAAGGGTTTTTAAAGGACCAGTCCAGTCAGTTACAATCATGAAAAAATGATATAAAGGCTGTTTTTTCGGAAATGCCGAGTTGCGGATTTGTATTTTTTACATTTTTGTATATGGACTACAAACTACAAAAATGTCTCTAAATTTTTTGCAAGTTTTCATTAAATTTGGCCATCAACTTCAAAAACTATAAGCTCCGCGCTGCAATTTCATCAAAATATGGTTAATGACGAATTTTTTAAGACCAAGATCACCGGATTTGGTAATTGCAGCGCGGAGCTTATAGGTTTTGAAGTTGATGGCCAAATTTAATGAAAACTTGCAAAAAATTTAGAGACATTTTTGTAGTTTGTAGTCCATATACAAAAATGTAAAAAATACAAATCCGCAACTCGGCATTTCCGAAAAAACAGCCTTTATTCGGAAAGATCATGAAAAATGGAGCATTTTTTGTTTTTACGGCATGTTCTGAATCGTTGTAGTTTTCTCGATAATTGCGTTTGAAATTTTGAATTTGTTACAAGCTCTTCGTTGTAATACGCAAACTTTTTTGAATTTTTTGCGGAAAAATCGATTTTTGCATCAATCTTTTAAGAGGCGATATCTCGAAAGTTCGAACTTTTTGGGGTTGCCGCGGCACTAGGCGAACAGATGATAGAATATGAAATTTGGGACCAAAATAAACACATTAGTGTATTTGAAGTGGTGTGCAAACTTAAAAAAGGTCCATTTTGACCCCTATGAATGTTGGGCCTTATAGGGACCTTAATGGGATTTTTCCATTTTAGTACTTTGGGCATATCTCTTGATGGTTAAATCCAATTTCGATGATCTCGGTGTCGTTTGAAAGCTGGAGGCGCGGGCTACAACTTTTATATTGGGTGTAAGGGTTCATGTAGTGGAAAAAGTGGTCGAAAACTTAGTTTTTATAATGGAAATACACAAATGATGCAAAAATCGATTTTTCCGCAAAAAATTCAAAAAAGTTTGCGTATTACAGCGAAGAGCTTGTAACAAATTGAAAATTTCAAACGCAATTATCGAGAAAACTACAACGATTCAGAACATGCCGGAAAAACAAAAAATGCTCCATTTTTCATGATCTTTCCGAATATATCATTTTTCATATGGTTGTAAATTACTGGACTGGTCCTTTAAAACCCCTAGGGCACAATTTCGTCTAAAGTGGACATTGTTTTTGTCGTGTTAATTCGGTATAAAATGTTTTGTCAGAACTTTAAGACCACCCTGTATAAAAATTTTAGTCCCTTTCTGCACTTTTATCTTCAAACACTATAATTCTACTGCAGCACTTATTTCTGTTATACACGAAGAACCCATATATGCCAACTTTGTGTCACTAGAGCCTTCTACTACTGGTTGCGACTATGCAACTCAATGCCATCAATTTTTTTATGTATTCATCATTTGTATGGGTATATTAGGATCTTCTATATGTTTGATTGCTATGACCTTATACGTAACATATTTCTTAAAGGCGCGTAAATTGGGAAAAACATTGTCATCAAAAACAAATCGGATAAATACAATGCTATTTCGAGCGCTTAATATACAATTTCTTATTGTTGCAGTTACTTGGGCAACTCCGGGTCTAATCATCGGTGCGGTTCTTGTGTTGAGGTTCGAATATGCAAGTTTTATTGCTCAAATTTGCTTATTCTTTCCACTATTTTATCCTATATTTGAGATACTGGCTTTATTGTATTTTGTGACACCATATCGAAATTTTATTAAGGGTTGTTTGGATCGAATTCTATTAAGAATTGGCATGAAAAAAGTTATGCCAAATGCTTCGCCATCTTTTATTATAGTACAATCGCACAATTATATAAATAAATAAAGCAAAAGAATTTAATAGACAACATATTCTAAATCGGCTTAAAAAATAGTTATGACAATGTTATTGCATCACCAAAATCGGAAACAGTGGCATAGTAAGGAGGGCGGGGGGGGGGGGGGACCGCTCCCCGATCCTGAAAAATTTGAACATTTTTTCCCTTGGTCCCCCTTATGTTTTTTCCGATTTTGAACTATATCGATTGTATTAATATTTTCTTAATTAAAGGCATAATAAATAAAATTTTAAAAACAATAAAAAAACATTTGTAAAAATCTGATTTCAAAAAGCCGACCTACTATACAAGGCTAACTAAAATACGGTGTCAAAAAAGGATTTCAAGTTCGTGCTCAGCGATACTAAAAATGGGAGGGGGTATACAGTAGTGGCAAAAAGTACCCTAATTTCGGCACTATAACTTTCACCACGTTGCCAAAAAACTATAACTTTCGCCACGTAACTTTTCACCACGTTCGTGTCAATATACATATTTATTGCAAATCAGGCACCTCAATTAGTCTGAAATTAAATATGTTTATTGACACGAAAGTGGCGAAAGTTACATGGCTAAGTTAACGTGGCGAGATTCGTGGCGAAAGTTATAGTGCCCTAATTTCATGCAGATAAGGGCCGCCACTAATTCGTTCGGAAATTGTTGACTTCACTAATAACATCACTAATTGCGTTCAGACGCGTTCGGATCATAGTTGAATAGGGGGGGGGTCGTAAACCTCCTCGCGCGTTGCCCCCCCCCCAAATTGCAAATCGACCAAAAAAAGGGAATTTTAATATAAAATTTTATTTCGTATCATTTAATATCTCCCTCGCCGCGCCCCTATTTTTCGGAGCGCCGGGGGGGGGGTCGTAATTACGACCCCCTATTCAACTATGGTTCGACACATCACTAATAGGCGTTCGAATGCGTTCAGAAACGTTCCGACGCGTTCAGAAATGTTCGGACGAGCGCCCGAACGCCTAATAGTGATGTTTCCGAACGCGTCTGAACGCAATTAGTGAAGTTATTAGTGAACTAAAGTCCGTTCGGGAGCCGTCCGAACGTATTAGTGGCGGCCCTAAGCTGCGGCTCATTCAAGATGACCCAACCGTATCGCAATTTCTTCTTGCGGGGCAGCAATTCAGCGGCACCACAACAATAAGCATTAAAGTTCCATTCAAACCCTATTCAAATTCGCGCCAATCCAAAAAAGATCACACTCTTTATGATGACCAGATTCTTCTCAATACATTACGAAAATTTGTCCCATTTTTATAGGCTATTGATTTCCATAAATAAAAAGGATAGAAGACCGTGTACTATCCGCATTCCATGTAATTTCAACTGATATTCTTGTCATTTCAGCAAATGCTCTTCCTAAATTTCGGCTGCGGTGTTGATTTTTTAGTTTAGGATGGTTTTATTTTATGTGGTGAGTGGGGGGTTTCTTTAGCTTTTATGCTTATTTCTTTTGGGAATTAGAGGAGTTTTGGATAAATTGGAAATTTTGAAAGGTAACGCCGTGCATACATGCTATTTTTTCCATCAAAATGTCCAACATTTGTCATTTTCGGTAAATTTTGGACATTTTTTTCTCCAAATTCTATAAATTTTTTTAACGTGGAATGTTTTTTTTACTAACCTAAAAAACGGCACTATAACTTTTGTCACGGATTTTGTCATGCTAACTTTTGTCACGTTTTGTAAAATTGAAAACGACATAACTTTTTATAGGAAAAAGATTTTGACTCGGAGTTTTTTTACGAGCTTTTTCATGATCTAACTTTTTGAATTGAAAATAAAATTCAAAACTTCAATGATTCCGAGATAAAAATTTCGCGTGACAAAAGTTACGTGACAGAAGTTAGCGTGATAAAAGTTATAGTGCCTAAAAAACCATTTATAGAATCTCAAAAGCATTTAAAAAAGTCCCAAAATGACTTTCCGTGATTTTATGACATTTTTTGCCGAGCACTTAAAGAAACAGTCTACTACTTTTGGGGAGTTAATGCCCTGTGATAGAACACAAAATTTGGAGCAAAAAATACTCCAAATTTTGTGCTCTATCATATGGCATCAAGTTGGTGGGGAAGTTTATGCCATCAACTCCCCAAAAGTAGACTGGTTCTTTTTTGACGTTTGTTTTACTTTTTTAAATTTTAAATATTTAGATCTTTTGCTTCCTCTAGTTCTCTCAAGTGTTCCATTTACCCGGCTACAATTTTTTTGTTCCGTTGTCTCACAAAAATTCAATAAAAATGTCGTCTGGATTTTCTGTCTTCGGTATTGAGT
>OZJO01024127.1:0-12034 GCA_900406225.1 Acrobeloides nanus | reverse complement strand
ACATTATTTTACACCATTAACATAGTCGCGGGAAAAATCACCCTTCGGTTTATGAAGGGTGATTTTCGACGGAAGAGGGAATCGAACCTACACCTTTCCTTTAAAATGAAAAAATTGATTTTTAAATTTTTCCAGAAGGAGCACCATCACGGATTTTATGTCATTTTTCTTCTCTCATCGAGCTCTTTCCAAAAATCTAAGTCGTAACGAGATTGGACTTAAGGTTACCAAATTCGGTGACACAAACAGACTGACATTTCTCGTTTCGGCACTCAGGCAATCAATAAAATCTGTGTATTGAAACGATGGAGCTGTCCTAGCTGGGGGGAGTCAATCAACAGAGTTCAAAAAGATGAGTTAAAATTTATCAATTTTTTTTCTCGATATGACCTATACAGGAGTAATTTTATGAGAGGAATCGATTGCGCGCATTCCCGAATCTTGAAAATGCTTCCTTGACTCTGATTCAGGGAAGGAATCGGTGTATTGAAGCGAAAATCAAACATTTTCAGATTTTTATGAGAAAACAGTCAATTCTTAGGTTTTTCTAGGCGGGGAATCGATGGCGCGCACTCTCAATCTTGAAAATGCTTCCTTGATCCTGATTCAGGGAAGGGGTTGGTGTATTGAAGCGAAAATCAAACTTCAGATTTTTATGAGAAAGCCATCGATTCTTAGGTTTTTTTAGGCGGGAAGTCGATTGTGCACACTTCCGTACCGTGAAAACGCTTCTGATTTAAGGAAAAAACCAAAAAATTGCACTTTCAGATTTACGCTTCAAAACACTAATCCCTTCCTGAATCAGGGTCAAGGAAGCGTTTTCAAGGTTCGGGAGTGCGCGCAATCGATTCCCCACCTAGAAAAACCTAAGAATCGGTGGTTTTTTCATAAAAATCTGAAGTTTGATTTTCGCTTCTATACACCAATCCCTTCCCTGAATCAGAGTCAAGGAAGCGTTTTAAGGTTCGGAAGTGCGCGCAATCGATTCCTCGCATAAAATTACCCCTAGAGGGTCACTTGTTAAAAAATTTTTTTTATTTTCTACCGGCCCTCTTTTGGACCCCATTTTCACGAAGTGGCCACAAACAACACCCCCCCCCCTTTAAGTAAAAAATACTTATACAAAAATGATTAAATCTTAACATCTTAACCCTTGTGAGACCAAGATTTTTAAAATTTTTTTAAAAATTTTCATTTTTCAATTTTTTCAATAAAAATGACATTTTGTTCACGAAAAATATCAAACACTTTTTCCAAAATGCGGCTTTTTGCCAAAAATGCTTTTTTTTGTTAATTTTGGCCAAAAATGATATTATTAGCAAAAAATGTCATTATTCGCCTAGAAAGGTTAAATTTTTTAAAAATCAACTACAGTACCCCTCCCTCTCTCATGAGAGTCGGGTTAAATGAAATTTCGATTTCAAAACTTGACTGGTCCTTTAAGTTGTTACCGTTTTAATTCTTCTTGTTTGCTTTCATTATTAGGTTTTCTTAGTAGCCACTTACAAGCATTCGATTTTTGTGGGAATAATTGTGAGAAATCAGGTTCGCTATTTGAAGCGACCATACTCCCTTCAAAACCTAGTGATGATTGAGGGCTAAGTTTCTCTAAAACAGAAATAAAATTCACTCCAACAAAAAACAATTTACCGTCAGGAGAAGTTAATAGTTTAACTGATTCATATCCTGGAGGTACTTCCATTGGACTTTCAACCATGTCTTCAATTTTTCGTGATAATGACCGCTTAAATAATTGTTGCCATAAGATATCTGGTTGAGATTGCTAAAATACTTTTTACTAGTTAACAAACCTCAAATGTATTGCTTAAGGGACATAACTAACGTTTACAAAAATCCCCCACACTCTCCTTGGTGAGATTTGGTGTGATTTTTCATATCCCCTGCTAATGTGAGATTTTCAAAAAATGTAATGTGAGATTTTCAAAAAATATATAAATTCCAAAATGGGTTATAGCAAAAAAAACACAAAAGAAATATTTTTTGAAAAATGCTTGTTTTTAAGCTAAATATGCTCAAAACATGTAAATTTTTGGCGAAAAATTGACAATTTTTGGGCATTTTTTTTGAAAAATCTTGGTCAATTGTGGTGAACTTTTGTAAACATGAGATTTTTACCCATCCTCGGTGAGATTTGGTGAGATTTTTGTCATCTCCCCCCCCCCCTAGAGATTCCATATCGTCACTAATTAGTGACTTTTGTTAATCCCCTCTAGAGATTGATTCCATCTAAGTAACATTTACGTGCATAATGGTTCGTTCCGATGGCTTTTCTATCTGGTTATAGAAGTGTTTAATGATGGATGATTTATAGCGTCCATAATACCACCATTTTTTTCGTCTAACTTGCCTGGGTGGCGGAATTGAAATGCGCTTGTCTTTTTTTAGTGCCATGTTTGAATCCCGTCGGAGTCAAATTTTTTTGCACTTGAAATTTTTTATTCAAAATTTTTATATTATAAAGTAAATTGCAAGAGAATTTTTAAAAAGAGAAAAAAAATTTTCAAAGTGAAAAAAATTTTGACTCGGCGGGAATTAAACCTGGGCACTAAAAACGAAAGCTAAGTGTATTACCAAATGCGACACCCAGGCTAGAGTTGTTGATATTATGAAAGATAAAAATTATCTATCTTTAAACGCTTCTACAGCCAGATAGAAAAGCTATAAGAACGAACCACTATGCACGTAAATGTTACCTAGGTAGGGTCTAGGTATTCTGATACTTTTTACCAAAAAATCCATTCGCACCTTGTGAAGGTCCCTTGTAAGTCACCGTGTCTTTAAAAAAAAGTCAATATTTTTCGGCCGACCCCTGGAAAAAATGAAAATTTCCCCTTGAGGAACCAATGTGTTTTTCTGATTTTGTAAATTTTTGAAAAAAATGTCCATTTAAAAAATTATGTCGATAAAAAAATAACATTTTTAAATTAAAAAGCATAACAAATTTGTTATTTTAGCCCAAAAATGAAATTTTTTTCTCAAAAATACTTTGTCACTATTTTTAAGAATTTTTATCACCAATTGGAGATTGACATATGGGATCTCTACTCTCTTCATATGTTTGTAAACATTAGTTACTGGATGGCCCCTTAGTAAACACTGAAAATATCTAAAATTAAGGCCAATAATTTGACAAAAATCCTGACCTAACTTCAATTCAGGATTTTTGATAGGGTCAAAAAAGTGTTCCCCCTTCGGATAGTAGACATTCTATCTGCACCTCTCCACACTAGAACCACACCCGAGGGTAGTGTGTAATTCTAGAAGTAAAAATTGAAAATAGCATTAGTCCTTGTTCCATTTAAGTTTTATAAAAAAATACGTACCTCGAATTTTCCATTATGTGTTTTTCTACCGTCCGGGAGATAGTGTATTTTTGTTTTCGGATGCTCAACCAAGGAGGGGCTGGATAAACTTCGTTTAATCTCTTTACGCACTTGTAGTAGCTCTGCATGTTTATTATTAACATCTTCTAGGCCTTCTGATATAGATTTGAGTGTTTGAATATGCCTTGTTGGCATAGCGTGAAAATCATAAGGCGTTGATGGATGGTTTACAATGATGATCATAGTGAATATTTATTTATTTTACTAAATTGAGTAAAAATGTAGTATAATGAGAGGATCAATAACAAATAAAATTGGTAGAAATCACTCACATTATATTTGGGTTGTTTCATAAGTATTTGCCACTCAAAAATACATCTAATTTCAAAAAATTTCCATTTTTTAATTAAAATTCATCATTTTTTGCCAAAAATTGAGATTTCCTGAGCATTTTCAGCTTAAAAAAGCATTTTTCAACAAAAAAATGTTCGTAGAGAAAGGAACATAAGGAGGGTCCTTATGATTTTTTTGAACAATTTGGAAAAAAACATAAGGGGGCCCTTATGTAGAACTGGGGGTGGGGGTTACCCCTCCCAAAATGAAATCGTAAACACGCCACTTTCGCACTATACTCCCGGGATTTTATTCTCGCCAATTATAATAACCCATAAAAATCGGGAAGGTGTGACTCAGCACGTAAAAAAACTAAACGTTATGCAGCCCAAGGGTCTGCTTGAAATAAAGTCTACAATTTACTCAACTTTTTTTTAAAACATTGATTTTTTAGCCTAATTGTGAACACAAAACAGACACTTTTTGCCTGACTCCTCATAAAAAGATCTAATTAAGATAGTCCTCGTCATCAGGTTTCCTACAATAACCCTCTTAAATTGTTATCAGATTTTTTAGTTCGGTTAACTTTTTATAATTTTTTTCGAAGCATGTAATCGATTACACGCATTGTTGGTCCTTGAAAACGATTGATGCTGATTCAGGCAAAAGATGTTTATCTTGAAGCAAAAATTGGCTAATACAAAAAGAAATACAACAAGTATGATACTCCGAGCGCTGCGACAGGTGAGGACGGGCATTTGAGGACGCGACATTTGAGGACGGGCATTTGAGGACGCGACACTTGAGGACGGATATTTGAGGACGCGACATTTGAGGACGGATATTTGAGGACGAGACATTGAAAATTTCAACGACCCGCATTTTTTAAAACAATATTGTTTATTTTAAAATTTCAAAATAAATCCTCAAATGCCCGTTCTCAAATATTCGTCCTCAAATGTCGCGTCCTTAAATGTCCGTCCTTAAATGTCGTATCCTTAAATATCCGTCCTCAAAAGATCGTTCTCAAGTGTCGCGTCCTTAAATGCCCGTCCTCATCTGTCACAGCGCCATACTCCGTAGGTTAAGTCGGAACTCTACGGATATTTCAGTGGATTCACAGAAGCAACTAATGTTCGAAAGGCATAGTTTATCATAAGATCCCTCTGTTCAACAATTTCCATCCGAATGAACAAATTTTTTATTATTCATTCGGATGGTCGACTACACATTGGATAGAGAGGATCTGGGAGTTTATTTAGGTAAAAATTTATTGAAAAAGATTTTAAATTTGAGTTTATAAAGCAAAAATTTTTGAAATTAGGCAAAAGTTTTCGGACCCGACCGAGATTCGAACCCGGACCTCGAGGCTACCGTCCAAGAGCACTACCATTGTGCTACCGAGACCTACAACTAATGCCCGTTTTTTGGTGAATACATGACGGTGTATTTATCCACTACACACACAGTGATTATAGTTTGTTTCAAAAAGAGATATTATAGAAAACTTCCCGACCCCAGTTATGAGCGATTCCGTCCGATCTGGCAAGTTAAGCAACGTGGGCCTGCTGGTTCGATCCCCGAGGGTAATTTTTGAGAATTTAAAAAAAATTTTTATCAGACCCCCTAAATTCGACCTCCTAGGATTTTTGCTTATTTTTATTTTCCTTGAAAAAATGTTTTCTGGCCTGTAAATTGACTTTAAAAAATATAAAAAATATTATTGAATGAGATTACAAATTATGATAGAATTATCATAATTCAAGATTTCATTTTTAAATGATATTTTAAAGTCAATTTACAGGCCAGAAAAAATTTTTTCAAGGAAAATAAAAATAGGCAAAAATTCTAGAAGGTCGAATTTAGGGGGTCTGATAAAAATTTTTTTTAAATTCTCAAAAATCACCCTCGAGGATCGAACCAGCGGGCCCAACGTTGCTTAACTTGCCAGATCGGACGGAATCGCTCATAACTGGGGTTGGGAAGTTTCTATAATATCTCTTTTTGAAACAAACTATAACACTTGTGTGCCATCCGACCGATTAACAGTACAAGATGTATTCACCAAAAAACGGGCATTAGTTGTAGGTCTCGGTAGCACAATGGTAGTGCTCTTGGACGGTAGCCAGGAGGTCCGGGTTCGAATCCCGGTCGGGTCCGAAAACTTTTGCCTAATTTCAAAAATTACTTAAATTTCCACGATCTCGGCGTGGTTTAATCCGAGCTCCATAGTTTTCATAAAAGCAAAAATACTAAAATAAGGGCTAATTATATAGTGTTGTTGCTCTAAAAATTCGAATTTAAACTCGACTTCACTAAAATCTTTTCCTAAAAATATTCCATGCCAGTGGGTATCACATGAGCTATCGGGCGACTGAAATGCATTTAAACTCGATTTTTGGCCACTTTTTTAAAATTGCATAAAAATTTCGATATCAAATCAAAATTTCGATGTTAATATATGTTATAGAAAAAATAGTGGCAGAAACTCAAAGGGGCTAATTTTAGGATAGTTGGGGTATATATGTTTTTAGTGTTTTTGCCTACTCATATTTAAGATCTTTTTCAATAAAATTTTTTCCTAACAAAAAAAAACTCCCATATCCCCTCTATCCAACAAGCACACTTTTTTTTAGGGTCGCCAAAATTTTGAAATTTGCGCGGTGGTCACCCCTTTTTTGCGGTGGTCGTCATCCTTTTTGAGCGGTAGCCATCCCTTTTGGGCGGTGGTCACCCCTTTTTGCGCGGTTGTCTTGATATATTTTTACACCTTTTTGCGGTAAGGTCGCTACAGCGACCCTAAAAAACTGTGCCAACAGGTGATCGACCATCAAAATTGGATTTAAGGTTTTGGAGATATGAATTTTTAAAAGTTGCTATATTCATCGGGACACATGGTAATTCTTTTTCATAAATTTGTTTAAAGTTGTACAAAACATATATACATTATTGTAATTTATTGATTTTTATTAAGTAAAAAAATATTTGTACAAAAAGGATTAAAGAACAAATCCATTTGGAAACCCCATTGAAAAATTTAATTCATTTGAAAATTCATGAAATTGGAACATTGTTTGTTTTTATAGTAAATTATGAGTCGCTAACAGATTTAAGATATTATCGTTTAAATTTAACACTTTTTGAGTGAACGTTTTCATTGTATTTTTTGGCCAAAAAGTAACTGGGATTTTCGAGGAACCCAACTTCAATCGAGCATCTCTCGGTGTGTGAAAAGTTGTATCACATAAAACTTGGAGATCTACCATTTTTCGATATGGCGAAATTTTAAAACAATTTTTGAACCGAATTGACCCTGAACTTCGCATAATTGAGATAATAATAGGTTCCTTATACAAATTTTAGTACCAAATATAATAAATTTCATTTCCTCTACGAGGAAGTCCGTTTCATTTATGGTATGATCGTGCAGGGGTTTTCGCCTGGATCCCAGAACATCACTTAAAAGTGTGTCAACTTGATGATTCGATTTTGCATTGTTTTAGTAAACCGACCTAGAAAATTCAAGAAAATTTTTTTCACCTAAGATCAACGTGAATCGATGTAAAAATGTATTCTACAGATTTTAGGATAAATTCCGGCAAAATCAGATGTATAGGGAGGGGGGCAAAAGAAACGGGAATTTAGTCCAAAATTTTCCTGTTTCCCAAAATTTCCAGAAATTTGGTCTAAAAGTAACGGAAATTTGGACCAAAGAGATATTTTTGGACTAAATTCCCAAGTTTCACGTGATACAACTTTTCCCACACTGAGATATGCTCGATTAATGTTTAGTCCCAGTTACTTTTAAGCCAACCTAATAATATACAAACTTTTGAATTTTTGCACAAAAATCCCTAAATTGCACCTCGCAAAAGTGAACCCCATGAAGTGATTTAGTGTCGTAACAAGGGGGATCGCACCTGTTTCTTGTGGGACCAAGATGTTTTCCGATTTTTAAAATTTTCATTTTTCAATTTTTTTCAATAAAAATGACATTTTGTTCACCAGAAATATCAAACACTCTTGTCAAAATGCGATTTTTTTTTCAAAAATGCCTTTTTGGCTAATTTTGATCAAAAATGATATTATTAACAAAAAAAAGTCATTATTCGCCTAGAAAGGTTACATTTTTTTCAAAAATCAACTACATTACCCCCTCATGAGAATCAGATTAAGTGAAAAAAAATTACAATAAAATAAGTTTTCAAAACTTGACTGGTTCTTTAAGTTGTTATCGTTTTAATTCCTCATGATTGCTTTCACTATTAGGTTCCCTTAGTAGCCACTTACAAGCATCCGATTTTTGTGGGAATGATTGTGAGAAATTAGGTTCGCTATTTGAAGCGACCATGCTCTCTGCAAAATCTAGTGATGATTGGGGGACAAGTTTCTCTAAAACAGAAATAAAATTCACTCCAACAAAATCAATTTACCGTCAGAAGAAGCTAATAGTTTAACTGATTCATATCCTGGAGGTACTTCCATGGGACTTTCAATCATGTCTTCAATTTTTCGTGATAATGATCGCTTAAATAATTGTGCCCATAAGATATCTGGCTGAGATTGCTAAAATACTTTTTTACTAAATAAACTAGTTGAACAAGCCTCAAATTTATTGCTTAAGGAACATAACTAACGTTTACAAAAATCCCCCACATTCTCCTTGGTGAAATTTGGTGTGCTTTTTCATACCCCTTGCTATGTGAGATTTTCAAAAAATGTATGTTTTCGATTTGAGGCATCGAAAACGAGCAAACTATGTTTCTATGTTCTCTGTTCTCCTTCAAAACTACGTTTTCCTTCGAATAATTAAATCAGCCGATCATTCGAAGAAGACATAAACAGACTCTTCTTACAAAACACAAAATTAGCTCAACTATACGAAATGTGAAAAGGAATTTGCATGAACTACCTTTGTCTTATATATGAGACCCCCCCCCCTAGGTGAAATTTCTGACACCCCACCCCTAGAGATTCCATATCGTTACTAATTATGACTCACTATTTTGGACATTGAGTCACTAACAAGGGACCTTCACAAGGTGCGAATCGATTTTTCGATAAAAGTATCTGAATATTTAGACCCCACCTAAGTAACATTTACGTGCATAGTGGTTCGTTCCGATGGCTTTTCTACCTGGTTATAGAAGCGTTTAAAGATGAATAATTTTTTTAGCGTCCATAATATCACCAACTTACAATCTTTTCAACTAACTTGATTTCGTGGCGCCGTTGATAATGCGCTTGGCTTTCGTTTTTAGTGTCTAGCTTATACTCCTATTGGAGTCAAAATTTTTATATTATAAAATAAATTGCTATTATTTTTTAAAAAACGAAAAAATTTTTAAAGTGTAAAAAGCATAAAAAATTTGTTATTTTAGCCCAAAATTGAGTTTTTTGCTCAAAAATGCTTTGTCACTATTTTTAACCATTTTTTCACTAATCTGAGATTGACATATGGGATCTTTACTCTCCTCATATCTTTGTAAACATTAGTTACCGGGTGGCCCCTTAGTAGACACTGAAAATTTCTAAAATTAAAGCCAAGATTTTGACAAAAATCCTGATCTAGCTTCAGTTCAGAATCTTTGATAGGATCAAAAAAGTGTTCCCTTCTCAACAAGTAATAGACATTCGGTACTGGTCGGCATTAAGGGCCCCAAAGGACAGGGATTTTTTTCGAAAAAAATTTTTTCTAATTTTTTTTCTAAAAATGACGTTTTTAGGGGTAATTTTAAGCGGGGAATTCGAAAAACGCACTTCCGAAGCCTGAAAACGCTTCCTTCACCTTGATTCAGGGAATTAAGGTGTGTATTGAAGCGAAAATTGTTGAAAATTTGGTTTTTGCATAGGATAAAATGTGGTTGTGTTCGGCTTACCCCATAGCCAACGAATGGTAGGGGAGTCTCCAGGAGCACCACTAGGAGGGGCAACCGTCACTCCCTGTGGCCCTAAAGAGGCCGTTGGGATAAGAATTTAACCCTCATCAAGCTAGGATACGGGTTAATCCCCCTAGCCCTTCTAAAGTTTACGGATTACATGGATATTGAGCGGCTACTTGACTCCAAAAATTGTAGAAAACTTCATGTGTATTTCCAAAACGCTCACGCCAGTTGAATTCGGTGATATGAAGATGGTTCGGGACCGCGTTTTTCGGATTCCCCGCTTATAAAACCCTATGAAAAGTCGGTTTTCCCGAGAGAAACCGAATTTNTTTTCAGGCTTCGGAAATGCGTTTTTCGGATTCCCCGCTTAAAATTACCCCTAAAAACGTCATTTTTAGAAAAAAAATTAGAAAAAATTTTTTTCGAAAAAAATCCCTGTCCTTTGGGGCCCTTAATGCCGACCAGTACCAGACATTCTATCTGCACCACTCCACACTAGAACCACATCCCAAGGTAGTGTGTAATTCCATAAGTAAAAATTGAAAATAGCATTAGTCCTTGTTCCATTTAAGTTTTCTACAAATACGTACCTCGAATTTTCCATTAAGTGCTTTTCTACCGTCCGGGAGATAGTGTACTTTTGATGCCATTTTCGGATGCTCAAACAAGGAGGGGCTGGATGAACTTCGTTTAATCTCTTTACGCATTTGTAGTAGCTCTGCATGCTTATCATTAATATCTTCTGGGTTTTCTGATATAGGTTTGAATGTTTGAATATGCTTTGTTGGCGTAGCATAAAAATCTCTAGGCGTTGATGGCAGATTTACGATGTTGATCATAGTGAATATTTATTTATTTTACTAAATTGACTAAAAATGTAGTATAATGAGAGGATCTGATAATAACAAATAAAACTGGTTACAAATCACGCACATATATTAGGTTGTCATGTTTTCGTGTAAATATCCGGATTGTTTCAAAAATCTGTGCTATCAAAGATGGAACCTTATTTTAAATTGTTGATATTTGGCTACAGACGTCGATTTTTGATGAAAATTTCGATATTCTTATGGGTTTTCTAGGCGCGGAATACGAATCCGTCGTTATTTTTTACCCTAGGTCTCAGGGATATGGTCACAATTGACCTACAAAGAAAAGACCGTTTTGGGGGTCTTCCACTCGTAGACGGTGCCTCTAGTAGTCAAAATCAAAAATTTTTTTCAGATTCATGTTCTCCATGTCCAAAGACCTCGAGTCAAAAAATCAGCTGATTTGATTAATTTTTGAAGGTTCAAACTTTTTACCCCCGGGGACCAAGGGTAAAAAATTCGAATTTTCAAAAAGCTCTTCAAATTAGTTGAAATTTGGTATCCCAGGATTTTTGGACATGAAGAACACGAATCCGAAGAAATTTTTTGATTTTGACTACTAGAGACACTTCTTACGAGTGAAAGAGCCCCCAAAACGGTCTTTTCTTTGTAGGTCAATTGTGATCATATTCCTGAGGTCTAGGACAAAAAATAACGACAGATTCGTGTTCCGCGCCTAGAAAAACATAGGAATGTCAAAAATCGACTTCTGTAGCCAAATATCAACAATTTAAAATAAGGTTCCATCTTTGATAGCACAGATTTTTTGAAAAAGTCCGTATATTGACACGAAAACATGAGTTTCGCTCAAAAAGACTGATTGCATCTTATTCAGCATAGAAACAACTCAATATTTATGTTTTTTTGGGGCAATTATCAAACGTTCGAATCAACAAGGAAGTATTTTTTACAAATAAACAACAAATAGTGTCTATGAGGAAGTTTCTACGAGAATCGGGAACTTGTTTTTATCGCATAAAAATCATAAAGGGTTACTATTATGATTTTTTAATGATAAAATTTATAATTTCGATATTGGTGGAATCTAACTCTAGACCAGATGATTGAAGAACTGTAAAGTAAGGCTTGTGTTGCCACTGCACTATAGTGGCGTTCTAGGGGGAAGGAGCATGCCTCCAAAAATAAATAAATGTAAAAATTTTTCCTAATGTTCCCCCTATGTTTTTGAAAAAAAATTTTGGAAATTTAAAACAAAATCATAATGGTCCCCTCTTATGATTTTTCATTAAAAAATTGTCAAAATTTTCCTTTTTTATCAAAAATGTAAAAAAATTTCCATTTTTTAATAAAAATTCATCATTTTTCGCCAAAAATTGAGATTTTCTGAACATTCTCAGCTTAAAAATATCATTTTTCAACAAAAAAATTTTCGTGTAAAAAAGAGCATAAGAGGGATCCTTATGATTTTTTACCAAATTTTGGTCAAAAATTAAAAAAAAAACATAAGGGGGACCCTTATGTAAAACTGGGGGTGGGTGGGGTTGCAACTCTTAAAATGAAATCTCGACACGCCACTGCTGCACTATACTCTCGGAATTTTACCCTTACCGATTATAATAACACAGCCAAATCGGGAAGGTGT
>OZJO01024123.1:0-19953 GCA_900406225.1 Acrobeloides nanus | reverse complement strand
CCCCACTACTCACCTATCAAAATTTTTTTGGCCATTCATCCATCCTTCTTGCCCGAAAATTCAAAATTTTTTTAAAATCATTAGGGGAGACCTTTATGTTTGAAAATTTTTGAAAAATAAAATTTTTGATTTGATAAAGACTTTAAGCGATTTTTAAGCATTTTTAAACACACTTATCATTTTAAAAATATCAAAAAATTATGTAAAAAATCAATTTTTTAGTTGTCCTCCTTGTCCCCCTCGCTGGTCATTCATCCTCCATGGATCCGTCCCCCCTACTGTGCAAGTATAGACCAAGGTGTTTTCTGATTTTGAAAATTTTTGATAAAAATGTCTATTTTTCAATTTTATTTACTAAAAATGACATTTTTTCACAAAAAATTCAAAGTGGCTATTTGGGATTTCGGGATTTGGGGCTTGGGATTGTCGGTATTCGGGAAGGGATGAAATCTGGAAAGATGGGATTCAACACTAATCTTATGCTACCTCGAACATATCACTTGATTATTTATAAACATGGCAGAATACGGATAACAGCATGAGTCTCTAGGATATGTACAAGGTATTTGATTACAATGTTGAGTTTCAAAGGACGGATCATTCGAACTGAAAAATTTTAGAATAAAAAAAATATTTAAAAAAATCACTTTGAGGAAGCTCTTGTCCTTGTTTGTGTGCCACAAAAACCACATGTATCTGTACAAGCTGACCAAGAACCCCATGTGGACGACAATTGGAAGTCAAAAATTTGTGAAATTGATGTTGATGCTATGATACCACATACAACTTGTCCATTCAAGAATTGTGCTGAGTAACCAGTTGTACATGAATATCGAGGGTATACACAAGGTTGAAAGTTACAATGATCCATTTTTGTTGAAGGACCGCTAAACCCATATTTAATTTTTTTTACTATTAATGGATGGAAGAGTGAAAATAGCCAGGAAGACATGGAAGGGCGGATGGATTTTGATGGAAGGGGGACTTTTACTGATAGACGGACGGACTTGTACGGTGGATGGACTTGGACTAACGGGTTCGGGCGGAAGGATTTGGCAGGACAAACTTGGACTTACTGACGGACAGACAGGCAATAGCCAAATGGATAGGCAGACAGACGGACGGACGGACTTGGATGATCGGATAGCCTTGGGCGGACGGACTTGGGCTGACGAGTTGGACGAACGGGTTTAGTCGAACATGGATGTAAATAATTTTTTATTTTACCTGCAAGGACAACTAGACGGTGTCGTACAAGTTCTAGAATAAGAGGAAAACCCAAAAGCACCACAAGACTCGCTACAGCTTCCACTAGTTGTCCACTCCGACCATACACCACATGTATTCGCCGGTACCGTTGTTGTTTCTTCTTTTGCAACATTAGCTTGAGTAGATACCACAATTGAACCATTAGTACAAATAAATTGCCCACTTACAGCACCTATTCTATAGTCATAGCAGCAAGATCTTCTAGGAAAAGCACATGGAGTAAAATTACAGCTTTCTATCATCTTCGAAGGACCACTAAATTACATTTTTATTCCAGATTTAGGGTTTTTAAGGATGTAATCCTCATCATTTTAGTGTCATCAGACTAGATCCGAGGCATAGGGGGAGTAAGGGAGAAGAGAGGCCCTCCATGCACTGGAAAATAGAAAAAAGAATCGTAAGGGGGACCCTTATGATTTAGAAATTTCCAAAATTTTTGAAAATTTAAAAAATTCTGATCTTGGATAGTGTCAAATACACTATTTGACACTATCCAAGATCAGAACATTTCTGATAAATCAGATCCATTCGAAGCTCTGCTTTAACTCAAAGATTTCAACAAAATTATGGTCGAAAATCGAAATTATCTGAGCATTTTCAGTTTTTCAAACACAAAATGTGCTCCTGTCGGGGCGAAAACATAAGGTGGGAAAATCGAATTTTTGGAAAAAATCGAAAAATATAAGGGGACCCTTGTTTTTGGGGTCACTAAAATTACCCCCTCTTGGGAAAAATCCTGACTACAAAACAAAAGTATTAAGCATTATTACTTACATACAAGGACAAGATGTTGGAGTAAGACATGTTCTTGTTAAATTCCATGTCCCACAAGCACCGCATGTGTCATTACAAGGGATTAGTGGAGACCAAGATGACCATAATCCAATGCATGAAGTAGTAGATCCTGTTGTTGTGGATATTGTTGATGTTGAAGCGGTGGTTAGTCTCGGTGTTGTAGATGGTGTACTTGTAGTGGACGGAGTTATCGAGATCGACGTAGTAGTCGGGATTGCTGTGCTAGTTGGTGTAGTTGCAGTGGATGAGGTTGTTGTTGTCGGCGAAGTAGTAGGGGTTATCGTGCTATGTGTAGTAGATGACGCAGTCTGTGTCGTTGCGGCCGTTGTAGTAGCCATAGTAGTCGTCGTAGGAGTCATAGTAGTTGTAGGCGTCGTACGAATAGTAGTAGTCGTAGGTATCGTAGTGGTCCTTGTGGTCGTAATAGTTGTTTCAACTGAAGACTCACTACCTTCTCCTGAAGACCCACTACCTTCTCCTGAAGAGCCACTACCTTCTAATGAAGTCCCATTACCTTCTCCTGAAGAGCCACTACCTTCTACTGAAAACCCACTATATAAGAAAATTTTTTAAGTTAAAACTGTTACTAGAAAAAGTGGTGGTCATAGTAGTTGTAGGCGTCGTACGAATAGTAGTAGTCGTAGGTGTCGTAGTGGTCCTTGCGGTCGTAGTAGTTATTTTAACTGTAAACCCACTATCTTCTCCTGAAGACCCACTACCTAAGAAAATTTTTCAAGTTAGAACTGTTACTAGAAAATTTAAAGGACCAGTCTGATCGAAAAAAGGTACCATTTTATTGATATTCAGAAAGTTCGTGAAAAATGGAGCATTTTTGTTGCTATGGTAAATTCTGAATCGCTACCGTTGCCAAGATAAATGCTTGTGAATTTGGCGATTTGAAATTTTGTGTATTACAATGAAAACATGCATGTGAAGTGGCGGATCTGGGAGCAGGGGGCATGCCCTCCAAAACAAAAAATTCTTCAGAAAAATGACATTTATGTCCAAAATTCGATAGAAAGTGTGGATTTCAACTAATTGCTCCCATCCACAATACCAAATCTTGTTCCGCTACTGCACGTGCGTCATGGTGGTTAATTATCCCTTAATAAGTAGATCTGTTACAGCGGGCGAAAGTTGTAAAAAATGGACTCTAGTCTCGAGGTATAATAAATGCTGTATTCATTTTTTCTAAATGTACTAGAATTTTGAATTATTTTCTTCCCAATATACAGATTTATTGATTGAGGGAAAAAACTAACCGTCACAAGTCAGGTGTATTTGATGTAATACAAAGAATTTCAAATCACCAACTTCATATGCTTTTATCTCAACGACGGTAGCGATTTAGAATTTACTGTAGAAACAAAAAATGCTCCATTTTTCATGAACTTCCGAATACTAACAAAAAGGCAACCTTTTTTCGATCGTACTGGTCGTTATAATAAATTTTAACATCCATAATATGGACCTGTTATGTCTAAATTTTACCAAGAAACAGAAAAAATACTAACCTGCCAGACTTTCATAATCTGAAAGTGTTATTGAGCCTAAAATAAAAAAAATCTTTCAAAATTTTTCAAAACATAAGGGGGACCCTTATTTTTTTCCGGGCTTCGGTGGAATTGGGGGGGGGGGACCAATCCCCGTGCTCCCCTGTAGCTACGTCCTTGGAGTAGCGCCTCCATTGTGAGCAATTTTACCTTCCTAAATACACTTGTGCTACACAATGAAAATCGCTTAAGGATCGTCCATAAATTACATTTGCAAAAAACGGATTTTTTATCCCCTGTGTTAACAAGGTTTTGGCTTACTTCCAGCAATCGGCCGACCCCCTTCATTGATATAAAATTTTAACAGCATAATAAGTTTACCTATACAATGACAAATGTTGAAAGCAATAAATAAATAACATATCATGACTATAAATCATGAGCTTCGTCTTATAATACTTTTTGAATTCATCATACATGGATAATAAAATAAAAGTATATAGAGAAAACCATACTTAATACTCAATATGAGATTATTAATTAATAAAATGACAGAATTTTTTCTTGCGGATTTATCACCCACATACAAATCCGGTTTTATTTTTTGAATTATATTATGATTTTTATCTTTGGTCTTTTTGGAGATCATTATGTTACTCTAAATCTTTTTATGTAAACCATGTAATATTTGTGTGTTGGTGCGGTCTAACTTTCGACGGTTAGATTTAGACTCGAGACGCAAACACTAGAGTTGTAGTGGACGATGAGAGAAGTCGATCGACACCAAAATCATTGGTGTACCCTTCAAAAAAATTTCATTTTTACCACTTACAAGGAATATTCATCAACTGTCAGTCAGGGATTTTTAAAATTTTGACGTAGAAAGATTCAGAATAAAAATGTAAGGCAGACATATTCAATATTTTTTGCAAACAACTTCAGGGTAACGATATTTTTTGGATTAAAAATAATAATAAAAATATAAAAATAAAGTAATAAAAAATAAAGCCCTCCGAATCCTAAATCCCGGATACATTGAGTAATTGAATTTTCAAGATTTCTAATATCCAAATAATAAGTTTAGAACTTTATGTAATGAATTCAAGATTTATATGAAAATTTGTATGACAAAATCACACGAAAACAATAACAGCTTCATCAACAGTTCCATTGCCAATCTTTGTAAGCAAATTATTAAATAAATTATCAAATATAGGCCCAATTCCTAATTTGAACCGTACGGTCAACCGTCAACCGTGACGGTTCACGGTTGACCGTACGGTTAACCGTCAACCGTGCGGTCAACCGTACGGTTAACCGTACGGTTCACGGTTAACCGTACGGTTGACCGTACGGTTCAAATTAGGAATTGGGCCTTAGTCTAAAACTAATCGTTTTTGGCTTTAATAAGTTCGAAAATCATGTTAGATTTGTAAGAAAAATTTAAAACATTTTCTTTGTCATCTAACATGATTTTAGAACTTATCAAAATCAAAATTTGTTAGTTTTAACAATGAATCATTTTCGTTATTTTGTTTTTAATTTTGATGAGTTCAAAATTGTTTCAGTTATGCTCGTTTTTACTTTTTTCTCGTTTTACAAAAAGTTTTAAAAATCAATAAAAAATATTTTTTTTAGTGCAAAAACTTTTGGATCAACCCAAGTAAAACCAAAATTGCCCACCCTATTTCGGCCAAAAGATGCCGCTTGAGAATACGGTTGTTGTGAACGCTGATAGATTGAAGAAAAATTATCGCCATGACTAGATGGTGGCGAAGTCGACGGTGATCCACCGGAAGGTGAAGATGGTGGTGACCAATGGTCGATCGTGTAATTATTAGAGGTAGACCCCGTAATAGAATTTTCACTATGGAAAATTGAACATTGAGTCATTTTATATGGAATACCCGAAGTTGTAAAATATCCAGTTTGTATAAGTTAAGCTAAAATTTCAATATTAGCACAAAAAAGACAAAAAATAATGGATCACGAAAAACGCTTCGTACGACACAAAATGCACTGTCACGATACGACGGAAGTATAAATGGCGCCATTGTACGCACCACCTAGGAAGGGGTGCTATTTCAAAAATTAAATGACATTTATTTTGAACCATTCTTGGAAATAACCGTTTTCTTTTAAAAAATTAAATTTTTTCTCTTTAATAAGTTCTAAAAATTTTCAGATGAAAATTTTTTTCTGAATTAGCCTATCTTCGCTTCAATGCACAAGCATCTTCCTTGAATCAGGGTCAATAAAGCGTTTTCAAGATTCGGCAATGCGCGCATTCAATTTCTCGCATAAAAAACCATATATATGGTTATTTTGGTGAAAATTGAAAACTTGAAAATTGCTCTAAATTCCGGCTTTTTGAGACTACCTATAAAAAATGGAAAAATCACATGTTACACCTCCAAAAATCAAGTCTCCCAGAATAGAAACTCCCAAAAATAGCAACATGTATGCCTCGCTAAGTACACATGTACATAAGACCCTGGACAAACAAAAAATTGTAAAAGATGGACACGGGGAAGACTTGAAAATTGACCGTAGCCGTGCAATTAAATTGATAAGCAAATGGTCAATTTGTCGGACGAAAGTTCAAAAATCGAAATTTTTAGGCATGGAGAAGTTTTTAGAAAAAATATAATTACGATTAAACAATTACTGGTTTACAAAAATTACGAAGAATTACGTAACAAGAATTAAACCAATGCATAAAAGGCGATTAAGTTAAATTAAATAATTTTCTTTTAATAAGTTCGAAAAAATGTTAGACAAAATAGAAATTTTAATCAAAAAATTTCATTTTGTCTGACTTTATGTCGAACTTATGAAAGAGCAAAAACTTAATGAAATGACTAGGGTTCGTATTGANGATTACGTTAAATTAAATAATTTTCTTTTAATAAGTTCGAAAAAATGTTAGACAAAATAGAAATTTTAATCAAAAAATTTCATTTTATCTGACTTTATGTCGAACTTATGAAAGAGCAAAAACTTAATGAAATGACTAGGGTTCGTATCGAAATAATATATATACGGCGGCAACCCTAGTTGGGAGTTAAATCAATAGATTAAAAATTTATCTTTGATAAGTTCGAAATAATGTTAGACTATAAAGTTTTTATTAATTTTTAAGCAAAAATAACGTTACCAATGTGTTTCACATAAAAAAGCAAAAATAACATTACCAATGTGTCTCACATAAAAACCCCTAATAAAATGTTCTCGATTGATTTTAAAAGAGAATATTTCTTCTTTTTGACCACGATAAGTGTCTCCCAACAAGTGAACTAGCTCTCAAAATTGTACACTAAAAAAAAATAATTTTTTAATCTCAACACATAGAAATTTATTCCCGTACAAACCAAAAACCGAACATAACAACGGCATGACCTCCTCATGAAAATGTTTTATAAATCAACAAAGTTGATCCCCCACTTCTGGCTGGCAACACTAGGCAGATGGAAGAGGAGAGACGGACAATTTGGGGCGGCGCCAACTATTTTCGAGAATAACAACAACAAGAGAAGCGTGATGGAGAAAATAACAAAAACATAAAGCCGCATCAATTTTCTCGTAAATTTTTTTCACAAAACAATGAATATCTTTGACAAACAAGAAGCTCAATGATCACAATTACTAGAAAAATAACAAAATTGTTTTTATGCAAAATTGGCATGGGAATAGAAATGCGATAGATAAAAAATATTTTTGCACAGGATCATAAACTCGCAGTGCTTAACACAATTTTCCTCCCCCTACGAATCCAATGAGGTATCTGAGGCTTGAGCAAAATTGCAAACGGAAACGATGAAAAAGCAAATCGGAAATGCAAAACTTTCTTTGTTTTCTGTCAAAATAACAAAGAAAAAAACTTAGTGAAAAATCCTTTTGCAGATTCAGCAAAAGGGCCTTTTCACTAAATTTTTTCTCTTTGATAAGTTCGACATAAATACAGACAACGAAGAAATTTTTGCATTTCCAATTTGCGCTGTTGTAATTTTTTTGCCCTTGCAATTTTGCTAGAGCTGTATCTGCCAGGGGCGTAAAGTAGGTGGTACCACCCACCACAAGGGTCTCAAAATGATATTTGAACGAGACTGCCAGAACTGATCAACAATTAATAGTCAGAATAAAACTTGAATTAGTTTCAAAATAAATGTTATGAGAATATGCTAAAATTGAGTCCTCTGAGCGCAATAGTTGATCTGGCGGACTTTATTGCCTTTGATAAGTTCGAAAAAGATGTTAGGCAAAAAGAAATTATTATCAAAAATGTGGTCAGCCATTTTTTGACAAGAATTTCTTTATCGTCTAACATTTTTTTAGAACTTATCAAAGACAATAAAGTCTATTATATTCCAATCAGATTAAAATATTTACAAAAAAATTTTGTTCAAACTAACTTAATCTAAAACTAATCGTTTTTGGCTTTAATAAGTTCTAAAATCATGTTAGAAAAGTGACAAGCTTGTTGTTTTCTTTTTGATAAGTTCGATAGAAATTCGGCTAAAAATAATAATATTAAATTTCTTCATTGTCTTGCTTTCTGTTGAACTTATCAAAGAGAAAAAACTTAGCGAAAAGGCCCTTTTGTCACAACAAAAGTAAAAGTTTGTCACTTTTCTGATAGGTTTCTCCCGGAAGATTTCACAATATCGAGGTCAATTGTATACATATAAAAAATTTAGATTAATTATTTTTCTTTAAAAACTTCACTCAAATCATCAAAACAATTGTTATCAGGAATATACTTCGCCCAAAAATTATCATTTTTATCCATTTCTTTTTTCTCTCAAAAACAATAACATGCTATCCAAACAAAAAAGATGGACGACAAAAAACCTCTTTATCGACATTCTCGCTAAACTAAAACAATTTTTTATACACGTGAATGCCAGTAAAAACACGTGAGCAGCTGGCAAGAAAACGAGAAGAGGGGGGACTTTTTTTCAGAGATCACTTAATAACAAGTTCTCCGAAAACGGCGTTGGAACTTTCTCTTGAAGTTAAGACAAAAGTCGTCTTTGCGTATTTCACATGTTTTACAGACAAAAAAATTCGCAACTGATGGTAAACAAACGATGGAGATGACCTGATTCCGGGGATGACGTATTTAGAGAGGATGATGAAATTAATCTTTTAGCCGCGTATTTGCTTGAACGAGCTTCAAAAATTTTTTCGTACTACCTAAGTGGACATGCCTTTCAATTTTTACTTTTTATTTTGTTTAAAATTTTTTTTGATCTTTAACGAGTTCTATTTTAGTGTTAGACAAGAAAGAATTTTTTTATTTTCAAATAGTAATACAGTGGAAATCCGATACCACGCCCCTCTATTTTGTGGGGCGTGTTATCGGATTTTCGGGGAGGGGGCGTGATAAAGGATCGAGGGGCGTGGTAACGGACTTTTNTAATATCAATACGAACCCTAGTCATTTCATTAAGTTTTTGCTCTTTCATAAGTTCGACATAAAGTCAGACAAAATGAAATTTTTTTATTAACAATTTTAATCAAAAAATTTCATTTTGTCTTGATTTCTGTAGAACTTATCAAAGAGCAAAAGCTTAATGAAATGGTTCGTATTATATAATACGACAACAACTATAAGTCAGATTTATTCAATAATTTTGTTTATTTTTTTGATAGTTTAGCCTTTATGACAAGCTTATAATTTTTAGATGAGTCAGAAAAGCCTGCCCACAAAAAGAGGAAAAAACAACATGAGTAACAATTTTTCTCTTTTAGTTCCGCGTACATTTTTTCTGGTAGTGTAGCACAAAAAGCATATGGCTGGCTCCATAAGGTGACATTTATGGGTGTTTGTACAATGCCATAAAAAATGCAGACAGAGACAGAACAAACACTTGGCTATTCAAGATTGGGCACGAAAAAAAATTTTGGTTTAAGAAACGTATAAAAGAATTTTAAAAAGTGATATGGAGAGAAAGGTGCAAAAAAATTCACGCTAAAAAATTTCTTCGATGTCTAACCTAAATTCGAACTCGTTAAAAAATAAAATTCGAACTAGTCATTTTGAGTAATAGAAAAAAATTCTTCGTTGTCTAACCTAAATTCGAACTTATTAAAAACTAAAATTCAAACTCGTCATTTTGAGTAATATAAAAACATATTCTTGCGTTTAAAATTGTCACAAAAATAACCATCGAATCGACTAAAAATCGATGCGCACCCGCGAAACGATTAGAAACAAGCTAAATCAGTAATTCTAACGTTGACACAAACGATGATCTACTTGATTAGTCGTGAAGCACAGGTTAAGCATGTGCAAATGGCTTGTCCTCGATGGGCCATTTTCTCGTCGGAATGCGGAAACAATATTTACAGTAGCGGTGTGAGCATTCAATGTCCGACCGGCGCGCCTAAAGCGCAGACACACTCGCACTCCAAAAAGCTTATGCTAACTATACGGCTAGACGGGACGAGCGCCAGTCTCTGACAAGCACCTATATAATTTTAAGTGCGTCAGAGGGATGATTGAGGGCGTCAGACGGGTGGATGTGTTTGGGAGGTATGGAGGAAAAAAGTGGAGGACACTCCCACTTTGTGTATAGAATGCGTTCGTCGGTGCGCTTCATCTGAAATTGACCATCCGTCTAGTTTTTCATAGCTCGAAGAAATGGGCATAAATGAACTAAATTTGGAGCAAATGGCAGAGAAGAGAAGTATTTAAAAATTCGAAAAATTGCATGCTTGAATATAAAATTTAAAAAATTTTCTTCTTAGATAAAAAGTTGGGATTAAAATCCGAGTGAATATGAGTTCAGGATTGAGTTAGAAAATAACAAAAAATAAAAATTTCTATGTTGTCTAACTTGCTTTCGAACTTATCAAAGAGCAAATACTTTGTGAAATGACCTTTTGCTGATTCGGGGTGAATAAGTAAAATGTCATTGCACTAAGCTTTTCTGATTCGGGTGAATCAGCAAAACATCATTTCACTAAGCTTTTTCTCTTTGATAATTTCTACAGAAAAGCCAGATACAAAGAACTTTTTTTGCAAAAAAGTCCTAAAAAATATTAAAAAATTTCTTTGTATCTGGCTTTTCTGTCGAACTTATCAAAGAGCAAAAACTTAGTGAAATGATCTCATTTGACCGAAACATTAAAAATCATATTTGCAAAATTTTTTTTTTCATAAGTTCAAAAATTAGGCTAGACAACAAAGAAATTCTTCTTAAATTTTTTCTCTTCACCCAGACAGCTTCCGAACCATAGGACCCTTATCAATTTGCATATCAAAACTACTACTAAAAATCAATTTGTGCTCAGCCATTCCGGATAACCCATCGGCGCCAGCTAGATTATCGCATCATTTTTTTTGTTTATAGTTTTACGGAGCGAGAGAGAGGCCTTCCTCTTATCGAAAATATTATCTACAAAAAATTGTAAACTCTCTTAAAAGAACTTACACTAGTCTGGTAGCAAACGAGGCGTATTTTACGAGCACTGTCGGGGGTTGTAAATGTTGCCAGTTTCAGTGAAAAACAAATGTAAAAAGAGTATGAGAGTGAAACAATTTGAAAAAATCTTCATTGTCTAGCAAAAAATTTGAACTCATTAAAAAATATTTTTTAATAAAAGTATGAAATTGATAAAAAAAAAATTGAAACATTAGCTGCTTGTTCGTTTTTTTGATTAATTTTTGAAGGCCTAAAATAGGCAAAAACTGTTATATGCGAAAGATACAACGCAATACTACTTTTAGTGTACAGTTAAGCCACTTTAAGCTGACCCCCTGGACCCCCCCCCCCCCCCATCAAATTAGATTTCATAATTAGGCTAGACAGGATAGAAATTAAATATTGCCAATTTCAATGAAAAACAAATGTAAAAAGAGTATGAAAAGTGACAAATTTGAAAAAATCTTCATTGTCTAGCAAAAAATTTGAACTCATTAAAAATATTTTTTAATAAAAGTATAAAATTGATTTAAAAAATTGAAACATTAACTGAATTCATTCATTCTTTTTTAGCTTAATTTTTGAAGGCCTAATATAGGCAAAAACTGTTATATAAAAAAGATACAACGTAATACTACTTTTAGTGTACAGTCAAACCCCTTTAAGCTGATCCGCCCCAATCAAATCAGCGTTATGAGTTCATAATTGGGCTAGACATGATAGAAATTTTCATTTTTAATATAAACGTTTTTGTCTAACACAATTTTGAACTCATATTGACCCCGTATAAGCTGACCCCCCTTCCGAGGGGAGTCAGCTTAAAGGTGTTTGACTGTATGTGAAATTAAAGATGTTAGATTGCTCGATGAAAATCAGGAAAAATTTATTCGTTGTCTACCATAATTTTGAACTCATTTAAAGATAAAGCACAAATTATTTGCCTGACAAATTGGCAATTGCCATGGTAAATAATAGCCTTAGTGCGGGCTAACTTTTGAAGGTGCAATGCAAGCCGTCAACAAGGTATACGACACTAGAGAGGACAATTCTAATCATTTTGTTACAAAATCATTTATCTAAAGATTTAAATTATTTATCTTTAACGAGTTCCAAAAATTATTAGACAACGTTAAATTTTTAAAGAACAACCCCAGAGGAAAAAGGAAAAAAATATTTTTTAAATTTTTCGCTACGAAAATCCAAAAAAATTTCTTTATTGTCTAACACTTTTTTGAACTTATCAAAAACTAAATTTTTTTTAAATAACCATATGATAAATGAAAAAGCTTCATTGCCTAGCAAAAAATTTGAACTCATTAAAAATTATTTAATAAGAAAGCCATAAACAACAAAAGTATGTGTTTGTTACCCCCTTTAAGTGCCTCTTGAAAGCAAGCCCTAGCAGCCTTCAGTTTCTTTAAAATAACAAATTTACTCACAAACCTAAAAAGGCTAAACATTCGCATGACGAAACCATCCAAACAACCATTAAAAATTCTTGTTTGCCTGCCCTAAGCAACTATTTATATTATTTTGCCCCTACACGGACAAACACGGCTACCCCCAAAAAGAAGACTCCCTACATGCGGTTGTTATCCATCTTCAAAAATAAACAAGTGTCAGCAGAAGAAGGGTAGTGATGAGAAACTAACGTGATGTCTGGAAAAACATTCTCTCAAAACATTTGTCCGGTGAAAAATACAAACAAACATGAATGTTTATAATTCAACAATTTTCTATGTTTACTACGAGAGTAGAGAGCTATATTTACGAACGAAAATAAGCATCATAAAAATAGACATTGGTATAATCCAGTAAATAAGCTTAAATAGGCTAGAGGAGAAGGGATGTTTATGAGCAAGAGTCAAAAATAAATGGTCTAGAAAAATATTTTTGTTTATTTTTGGTCAATTTTATTAGCAATAAAATCATGAATTTACATAAAACATGAAAAAGACTTTTGGCATAAAAATTTTTATAATTCTTAATTTGTTATGAATTGATTGAAAATTTATTTTTGATAAGTTCAAGATAGTGTTAGACGATAAAGCAATTTATTATCAATTAATTAAGAATTTATCTTTGATAAGTTCGAAATAATTTTAGACGATAAAGTAATTTTTTATCAATCGATTAAAAATTTATCTTTGATAAGTTCAAAACAATGGTAGACGATAAAGTAATTTCTTTATCAATTAATTGAACATTTATCTTTGATAAGTTCAAAATAATGTTAGACGATAAAGTAATTTTTTATCAATCGATTAAAAATTTATCTTTGATAAGTTCGAAATAATGTTAGACAATAAAGTAATTTTTTCCGATTTGCACAAATTTAAACTAAAAAATATGCTTTATTCACAACTATGATGACACAGCAAAAATGAATCGCCGGGAAATTTCGAAATGTAAAAAACTGACATCATTTTCCGAACACTCATAGAATAATTGGCGATCAAATACATATCTATTAACAATATCTACAGTAACTTCATAAGTATACACATAGGGTTGGGAGCGAAAGTTTTAAAATTTAAATCTTTCTTGAAAGCTTGTAATAATTTCTAGGACAAGTGACATTTTTTCGAACTTATCAAAGTCTAAAAACTTGATGGAAAGTTCTGAAGTAAAATCGACATTTAAATCTTTCAAGAAACCCATATATCACGCACCCCAAATTTGAGTAGACCCGGACATCCAGTTCATAATCAAATGTATAACAATTACAATCGGTAGAGGAGAGCTGAAAATAATATTTTTTTAAGGTTTGCAAAATTTTCATAATGAAAGAAAGAACTTTCGGTTAAAAAATCGTATTTCACCTTATTTGCCTATCAAATAATAGGCTTCCAAAAAAATGAGGTCGAATGAATGAACGGAATATCTATTTCATTTTAAATCCTATTCATTAATATTTTAATAACTTTTAGATGAGTTCTAATTTGATGTTAGACAACGAAGAAATTTTAGAATTTTTTAGCGATAGAAATCCGGGTGAATATGAGTTCATGGTTGAGTTAGACATTATAGAAATTTTGCACTTTCATAAAATTTTATATTGAAAATGCAAAAGTTCTATGATGTCTAACTCAATCATGAACTCATATTGGCTCATGATTTCTATCACTATAGCTAATTTTTGTGTGGATTTATTTTGTTGTAGAAAAGTTTACTAAAAAAATTGAACTATCAGGTATTAGGACAATCATGGAATAATATTCAACAAATATCCTGCTCTAGCAGTTTTCAAAAAATTAAACTCAAGTATAAAAATCATATTCGTATACACTTCTTCATCTATCTTCAAGGGAGGATCCAACTTACGGCCGAGTAGAACATTTTTTTAACAAGTGATCCAGTTTTAACCCAACACCCCGGAAAATTTTTCTCAGAGTTTTTCGATGAGCGCAATCGATTCCTCGCATAAACTTACCCCCAAAAATGATTTGGTTGGAGTTAAAACTTATAACCCCTAATTTTGGCGCAATTTTTTCCATTTTTTGATCCCCGGAAAATTTTTTCAAAATTTTTCGATGCGCGTAATCGATTCTTCGCATAAAATTACCCCTAAGGCTGCGCGTTATCAGTCGGGCCGCGTTCGGCCCGACGTTAGTAGTCGGGCCGCGTTGTAAAACGGCGGCCCAACAGCTAACGTCGGGCCTAACGCGGCCCAACTGATAACGCGCATCCTAAAGGATCACATGTTAAAATAATTTTAAAAATTTTTCAACCCGGCCGTAAGTTAGACCCCCTTTAATAACACAAAAAATCCATTTTTAATAAGTCCAAAAAAAGTTAGACTATAGAGAAATTTTTAAAAAAATGAGCGAAATCACCCCTGTACTCCTAATAATACACAATCAAATAATAAAATCCAGAATCAATTTGATTTAAAAAAACTGTCATAGTTCGGTGACAACCTCATACTTGTGAATAACTGGCATTCACACGGTTCTAAACATCAACGAATGGTTCTCACTTTTGATCTGGAGGCACTAGACAGGTTTTTATCCTTTCTAAAGGACTTTCTTTCAAATTTGCAATCCTTTAGGGAATGCACGGATGCCACCCAAACAGATAAAAGAAAATTTGCGAGTTAAACTCTTAATGGGAATGAAAACAATCGTCTAGAGCAAAAAGATGTTTTTTAAGGCAATCCAATTAGGTCAAGATAAAATTAGAGTGGAATTGGACTATTGGAGTTGATCAAATAGTTAGCGGATTTTTTAAGTTCCAAAATGTTTTGAATACAGTCAAACCTCCATATAAGTAGGGTTGCATAAATTTCCGGAAATATTCTCGGAAATTGGAAATATTTCCGGAAACGAGTTTAAATTTTTTCGTTTCAATAAACAGCATTTATTGAATCAGGCAACAAAAGGGTTTTCTTAAATACCCGCAAGTTTTTTGTATTTGATGCGTTCGAAAACTTTCACTGAAATTTTCACTAAAAGTTTTCGAACTCATCAAAAACAAAAAACTTGTGGTTATTTAAAACGCTCGAGTTTTCGAACGCATCAAATACAAAAAGCTTTGCGGGCATTTAAGAAAGCCCTAAAATTGTTGTTGTCTGATACAATAAATTCTGTTTATTGAAACGAAAAAATTTAAACTCGTTTCCGGAAATTTGGAAATATTTCCAATTTCCATCGTGCAACCCTACATATAAGCGCCCCCCCCCGAAAAAATTAGTGATAGAAATCCGGGTGAATATGAGTTCATGATTGAGTTAGACATCATAGAAATTTTGCATTTTCAAATTGAAAAAGCAAAATTTCTATGATGTCTAACTCAATCATGAATTCATATTCACCCGGATTTCTATCAAGAAAAACATCGATATAAGAGCCGCCACTAATTCGTTCGGAAATTTTTGACTTCACTATTTATCACTAATAACATCACTAATTGAGTTCTGACACATAATAGGCGTTCGGACGCGTTTGGAAACGTTCCGACGCGTTCGACGAGCTAGGAATTCGTTTCCGAATGCCTATTAGTGAAGTAATTAGTGAACTAAAGTCCGTTCGAGAGCCGTCCGAACGTATTAGTGGCGGCCCATAGAAAATTATCTAATATCATAAATCTCATGTCTGCCAAATGTACTAATTGAAATTCAAGATTTGGTGAACAAGCTTGTCCCAGTTCCTTTATTAGCATAGTACAGGTGTAAAAACATGGAAATGTATGTATTCATTTATACACATCAAAAGGAACATTCCCACTGTAGTAAATTTTACAAATTTGAGAACACGACTCATTCGATCAAAAGAGAATTATGCTTCATATGCTACCAGATGAGCGATGAATAAGCTGCTACTCCAACCGAGACTCTTGGGATGAGTACATCAAATGAATTAATGATTCACAATGTAAAGTGTTGGACTTTTTAATAGGATCATGTGACTATGAAGTCTAGAAAATTTAAATAATTTCATTAATTTAAATGAGTTTTACACAAAAATATTTTACTTTTTAGCAAAAATTCATATTTTGAGCTAAAAAATTTCTTTGTCTATCTTTATGTAGAACTTATCAAAGAGCAAAAACTTTGTGAAAAGACTTTTTGATGATTCGATAAATAAAAAATATATTAAAGCAATATCTCGAAGTATTGCAGATAACAACTGAGGAGTATAGTTAAAGAGAGCCAACTTTTGATTGTACTATAATCATGTTTACTAAGTTTTTGCTCTTTGATAAGTTCGACAGAAATTCAGACAACATAGAAATTTATTATTATTTTTGTAGCTAAACTCTTTTTAGCGCATTCTTGAGCTAAAAAGTAAATTTTTTTTTGTGATTATGAACTCAGCAATAATTATGAAACTCAGTTGAATTCATGTAATTCAAATTATTTTTTAAAGTTACACTTTTTTACGCTTAAAAAATTTTATAAAAAAATTTCATTGTTGTCTGAATTTCTGTCGAACTTATCAAAGAGCAAAAACTTAGTGAACTTATCAACATGATTATTCTGAATCAGGTTTTTGAGGGAATTTAAAATGTGACAAACATGACCCTCGATTCTCCACAAGTATAAAAGTAAGGGACCTAATTTTTATGCTTTTGCTAATCACTCACAGGTACTTAAAAATAATATAGGCTTCAAGTTGTGACGACACTTTTTGGCGTACTCCCACCCCGTGCTACTTTTCGGAAGTTCCGGGGATGCTGAAACATGGTCAAGGAAGCGTTTTCATGCTTCCGGAGTGCGCGCAATCGACTCCCCGCCTAGAAAACCTAAGAATCGACGGTTTTCTCATAAAAATCCGAAATTTTCGCTTCAATACACCCACCACCTCCCCTGAATCAGGGTCAAGGAAGCGTTTTCACACTTTGATAATGCGCGCAAGGGATTCCCCCACATAAAATTAGGCCTAGAAAGGTTCTTTTTAGAAAAAAATGTTTTTGAGAATATGCCATAAATGTTACGCCCCCATTGGTTTAGAAAAATTTTCGCGTTCTACCCTGATTTTCAGGGTCAAACTTAATTTTTCACTCTTCGAAAATGGCGCAATCAATTTTTCGCCTAGAAATTACTTAAAAAGTCGGTTTTTACAAGAAAATCGGAAAACAAATTTTTTCGAAAAAATTCACGTTCAATGGGGTCGCTGATCTACAGTAGTTCCGACTTTTCCAAACATGCCTCTTAAATTAGGTGGGTGGAAGATTTTGAATGTCCTTCTGGAGAGGGACTTTACGATAACGATAATCTCATCATTGATGGTTCGTTAGACAAATATTTCCGTTACAAATTAAAAGGGCAGAAATAAAACGAAGATTCTGAAAATGACAGTCATTGAGTCAGATATAGATCGATCGGCATCCAGCCTCGCTTCCGAGCGATTCAACCGCGTCCTGGGCGCCACCCCATTTGCCCCACGTTATACAGTTGCCCCACCAACTTGCTCCACGTTGTAACTTATAACGTGGGGCAAGTTGGTGGGGCAATTGTATAACGTGGGGCAAATGGGGTGGCGCCGCGTCCTTTTATAGTTCTCTTGAAATTCGTATCAACATGTTTAAAAACACGTTCTAGCGTAATAGTATGGTATCACTTTCTAGTCCACGCATCGTATTTTACTGTGAAAATTAAAAATCGATTTTCTAAATTTCTATTATGTCTAACTCAACCATGAACTCATATTAACCATGATTTCTATCACTAGAATAAACGGCTCTAGCAAAATTGGAAATGCAATTTCTTCGTTGTCTGGCTTTCTGTAGAACTTATCAAAGAGAAAAAACTTAATGAAAAGACCCTTTTGCTGAATCCGAATCAGCAAATGGGTATTTTCACTAAGTTTTTTCTCTTTGATAAGTTCGACAGAGTACAGACAACGAAGAAATTTTGCTTTTTCATCGTTTCCAATTTTGCTTTTTCATCGTTTCCAATTTTGCGTTTGCAATTTTGCTAGAGCCGAATAAACAAACTAAATCAAATTCTTCGCCCTTCAAAAATAAAAAATGCCACAAAAAATTACACAAAAAATTCAAGGACATCGGCAGTCATTCAGAACACTTCCTTCAAAACCCCCGACTGATCATTTTTCATCAAACTCGATTCGAAGACGGAATCAAAGTGATAGAAAAAAGTCAGTTGGTTCTCAATAAAAAACTCTCTTCAAGCAAGAATCCCGCCCGAATCAGTTTTCTTTGAAATATTTTTCATCCAGGCAAGGTAAGAGTGCAGACATTTTTTTCCAACAACCGAAAGTTGCTGGTCTCAAAAACGGAAAATCACGTCCGACTGCCAGGGGTCCGTCTGGCGGTAGACCGCTTGAGAAAAAAGTGATGGGAGTGGCCAGTCAACTGATCGACTTGGCAAAGACTCAGAAAAAACTGCAAAAAAAACGAGGGTGAAAAATTGTTGGACGAGAGAAGAGAAATTCGGAGAGCTAGAAGTGTTCAGAAAAAAAATGGCAAAGGTAAAGTGGGAGAACTGAATGATTTCTCAGGGTCGCGACAAATCAGCTTTGGCTCCATCAAAAAAGGACCAAAACACATTCAATAAGAACGACTGTACATAAATTCCGAAGCAAAGAGTTGGGGATAAAATTTTTTCAGCTGGGTTTTGTGCAAATATTTGATTGTTATCAGTTTTTTGACAGAAAAGTCGAACTCTTTGCAAAAGTTAGCTATTGCAAAAAAGGTATTTGTACTTTAATAGGTTCGACAACGAGGTTAGACAATGACGAAATTTTGTTTTTTCAAATATAAGATGAAAATTTGACACTCATTTTTAGTGCGTCTTATGAAATTTTTTCAAAAAAAAATTTGAAAAATTACGAAAAAACCTATACGTTTTAGAGATAATTGCATATGAGAAATAATAAGCAAATTTAAAAATTCTAAATTTTATTTGAAAATGGATCAATGGTAATGTTTCCGGAGTTGAGTCTAACTGTGTCAGGTTCGAATCCCATCTTCGGCAATTTGATTTTTTTGAAAAATGAAGCATTCCTAGTTAGTACCTACAATTTAAGCCATCGTTCGCAGGAAAAGCGTGACTACAAAAAATAGAAAATGGACCCCGAAAAGGGTCGAGAAAAATTTGAAAATTCTTTAGATTAGCGAAATTTGCCATAATTGATATATATTCGGAAAATTCATGAAAAATGGAGCATTTTTTGTTTTTACAGTAAATTCTGAATCGTTATAGTTGTCGAGATAAGCGCGTTTGAAGTTGGCGATTTTTGGAATTGGTTTTGAATTTGAATTCCCGCCAAAATTGAAAATCAGGGTTTTGGCGGGAAATTCAAATTCAAAACCAAAAATCGCCAACTTCAAACGCGATTATCTCGACAACGATAACGATTCAGAATTTACTGTAAAAACAAAAAATGCTCCATTTTTCATGAATTTTCCGAATATATATAAATTATAGCAAACTTCGCTAATCTAAAGAATTTTCAAAGTTTTGTCGAACCTTTTCAAGCTCCATTTTCTATTTAAAGGAACCC